>JACEGR010006767.1:0-57118 GCA_014170235.1 Listronotus bonariensis | reverse complement strand
GTCATATACATCGCTGCTACTTCCTGCAGTAATAACTTCTGATTTTTGAAGTCCAAAAATGCAAACTCCGCTATTGGTTTTCCAAAACCCCATTCAACAGCAATTCTAGAATTACTCATAAGTTCATTGAATTCCTGCTGTTGTGGTGTCATTCCAGCTCCGTTTGGATATGGAGTCAATAGCAACTCTCTTAATCCATATGCCTTATCACCATAAAGAATAAAATTCTCATTATTCGGGAACCTGGTACATTCTTCCAACTGATCATACAAATGAGATTCTTGTAGTATTGCAGCATCATGTTTTCGCCCTTCGTACCCCCCTTTTAAATTGACAATTATACCATCAGGACAGGCAACTGCTTGGTATTTTACACAGTGATATCTTTTATGACCTGAGTAATATCTTTCTTGATTTTCCGATGGTCTACATATCCCTCGAGTGGTACCATCGATAAAACCCCAACAATTGGGAATAGGTGCTCCTCTTTCATGTACTGCATTAGCATACAACCTGTATCTTTCTAAGTTTAGCCACTGTAGATTTCTTAAATTTGATAGTAAATGTCCAAAATTGGTGTATATGTGGTTGATCATATAATCTATTATTTTAGACAATGCTGGTGAAGATCTTCCAAATAAAGGCTCAAGCTCAATTAACCTGTTAGGGTACGCCAGTCTTCTTAGTAAAATACATAGCCCTTGTTCACCTGAAACTCTATGCCCACTATCTGTCCTAAATTCATGCGGAAGTCTTAGAGCTTGAACCAATCTAGGAATATCATTTTTTCGAATCGAAAATAAAGCTTACATTCATTTTCACGAATATCATTCAAATTGAAATTTTCATACATTTCAGCTCTATTTTCGTTGGCGTTCGGATTAAAATTCTCCAACAAAATAGCATCTTCTAAATCACTATCTGAATCAGACGATTCTAACAGTAGTAAATCTTCATTTAACATCTTAATTTTATAAGAAAAATGAAAAATTTATTATTACAAATCAACAAGAACAAATTAAAAACGTGTTAAAAGCTCGGATGACACAACGGAACGAAAGAAAGATGACACCGATGACACACTTCTCACGTTTACGGCTATGGCTATCGCTTCGGTTTCGGTTTTGTTTCGAAAACTGTTTACAGTACTACCGAATAGCGGCTAAGTTAACGTATATGTATATCGTTACCGATCAAATCGCAAGTGTTTTTATCGAAAACTGTCTAATAGCTAGTTTAAAACAAATAAAATATTTACATTCTCACTTTTTTTTTTCTCAGTTATATGATGGCGATTTTCGATTTGAGATCAAACGTTTTGTCCCTGGCTGACAGTTGTCAATTTTTTCAATGTGTTTTATTAATAATATATTTTTATTGGTTTGGCCGATTCATTTCATTGATGGTAGTTACTTGGGTACACCTCAGAAAATAAATTAAAACTACAAAAAAATAATGGAATAAGTAAAACGGAGAACTAAAAATCGTAGTTTTGTTTGCAAGTCTGCCACCGTTGTCAAGATAAATTAAATAAAAATAAAGAAATAAAAGTAACTAATATAAAAAATACATATTTGACATTTAGTGTCAAAGATTTTTCAGAATCTCCTTAAAAAGATAAAAAATTTAAAATTTTAAACTTAAATTATAGTTAATTTTTATTTTCCCGAACCGTCGATTTTTATTTCTCCATTTACTTAATTTAATTTTTTTTAGAGTTCCAATTTATTTTCTTGCGTGTACCCAAATAGCTACCATTAATTTAATGTGCCTTATATTGGATTTTACCACGAACAGTCTTTTGTATTCGAGATTAAGGAATTTAAAGTTGCAATACGGTCAATTAGCTGATAAAAATGGGTATCTAGATGTAATCTCGCAAAAGAATATTACAGAAATTACCAGATTTCGGTTTGTGTCTCGGCTACAAGCAAGCACTTTTGAAAAACAGGACATAACAGTAACAAAAAGTTATAATGCATCATTATACAGTGTGTTACAAGAATAGGTGTTACAAGAGGACAAATGGACCAAAACATTTGGAATTTTTAAACGTCCTTTTGGGAAAACTGGTCGCATGGTCCCAAACTGACAAATACAATATTTTACTCCGATTGGTAATATACAGGGCAAGTTATAACTAAAAATATGAAAAATGACCAAGAGTAAAGTACCTTTATTTTTAAAAATAGGGCAAAATTCTATAATTAAATGTTGTAGAGAATTAAATTTTATGTTAAAATTTAAAGTTAAGGAATTAAAGTTAAAAAAAATATTTTTGTCAATTTTTTACATTAAGCATTAACAGTTTTTCAAATAACGAATGTTAAAAAAAATAAAATTATTAAATTTTCTTTTAAATTTGCTTCCTCTTACCCATTATTTAAGTTGTAATGCGTATATAAATAATTGACAATTTTCTTTTATTGTCATGCTTTAACTTTAAATTTTAACATAAAATTCAATTCTCTGCTACATTTACTTATAGAATTTTGCTATATTTAAAAATTAAAATAACTATTGGTTTTTGGGCGTTTTCATATTTTTAGTATAACCAGCCGGCCCTGTGCAAGTTTCCCTAGAAAACGGGGTCCCCACAAACAGCGAGTTTCAATAGTGCCGGCGCGATTTATTTTATATCTCGACTACTAAAAGTAGTCCTTCAAACGTGTATTTTATTTTAATTTTCCATTTGAACGGCGTAATGAAAAATTTTCTTTTTTTTTATGTGCAGAATGTCTTTTTAACATACTAGTTTTTCGTTACAACGATGAAACTCCTTTAAGAAATAAAATTAAAAACCTGTTATTTTTCCGCGCTTTTCCTATGCTACAGGAGCAAATAATATCATTTTTAATTGCAAATATATCTTGAGAGACGTAGAAAATTGCCTTCAAATTTTAACAGTGTGTATATTACATATTAAATTACTTATTTTCTAAGTTTAAACAGTTTTTGGAAATCTTGCTTTCGTGACCATACCACCTTAAAAATCAGGTTTTGTTACATATTACGTGACCGAGTTGTTAAATTGTTTCTCTTACATGTTTGTTAGCGTAAAAATACAACTTTTTGCTAATTTAACCAAAGTTTTTTTCTTATAATAGAAGCAATAGGGCAAACTTACTAATAAAATGGCAATTTTTAACTGTTATTATCTCAAAAACTACTAATTTTAAAATTAAGTTGTAGCTTTTTTAAACTAGAATTTTACGTAGAATGCAAAAGTAAGGTAGAAATTGCAGCATTCTATTTAAAAAAAAGTACGTTTTGCTACATACCACGTTTCTAGATGCTCCTTTGTTTTTCTGACATAACTATGTTAGTCAGCGTGGAAAAATACAGATCTTTTTTAATTCAACCAAAGTTGAATTTCTTATAATAAGATAGTTATTTGTATACTGTACAATATTCCGTTTCTTATTTCGTGATAGCTAGAAAATGTCACTTTCGTCCTAAACGTGTCCTAAACTAGCCATAAACCATCGGGGTCATGTTTTTTAATACCTAAAATTCATACATTCTGAGAGCTAAAATATGGATAAATTATACCTTATTGAAAAATATTTTTTTTAATAATAACATCAAAAAACTCGATTGTAAGAAAAAAATGTCAAAGTCGAGTATTACCAGAAATTAAAAAACAAAAGGTAGCATTTAAGCAGGTACATTTAAAAAGGCAATTAAATATTAAGTTTTAAGGGGTTTCTCTTTATTATTTCTTTACCTGTATACTTAAAGTAGTACCTGATAATAAAAGTAATAATAAATATCCTTTTTTCCCTTTTAGGTAGTAATTACGAATTATATTAATACCTAACTGAATAGGTTAGGGATGTAAACTATTTATTTAAATACATGGCCCTGAATCGTAAGTGTTTGGTTAAAATGGCAGCACCATCATTATTAAGTTTTAAGTGTGCAAAGAAATTCTTGATTCCAAAGCAAGAAAAATAGTGCTCAATGTACATGACGCAATAATACATCAAATTCCTTTGAACACTATTCAAAATATGTGCAGATATGACAGGAATAGGTGAATCAACAATCTATAGACTTCTTAATTAAAGAAAAAGAGGATGTGATTAGCCATACCTGTGAAAAATCGCGTGAGGAAACCATTAGAAATTGACGAAACAACAAAAGTGCAATTAAAAGAATAGTATATTTTTTTATTTTTAAAAGGAGATCCCGACCAGTATTTGCAACAGATAGGAAAAAAGTTTGGATGGAAAGTACTACATGAGTTAAATTTTCATGGAAGCAATAAATCAGTTTTGACTGATAAAGATGTGATAGTACATAGACAGGAGCAGAAAAAAATATTCTATCTGGACAAAACTTGGGTCAACGGGAGGCATTTGATGCAAGAAATTTGGCAGGATAAAAGTATTCAGTCTTCTCACCAGGCGTTTCTTGAAGGACTATTGATTGGTTTGAAAATACCCGCAGGTAAGGGTCGCAGACTAATAATAACTCATACTGGATGTAATAAAGAATTTTTAACTGAAGAAAAGAAATTCCAAAAAATTATGTTATTGTTATGGATAATGTCCCCTACCACACTAGCAGAAAAATTAGCTGCATCTTCTTGGCGAAAAGAGCTTTTAAAAAAGTCTAGAGATGGTTATGGAACGTGCTATCATTGTACTTCGCTTATCACCCTATCATTTTAAACTTATTCCTATTGAACTACTGATGGCACAGGGGATAGGGTTTGTAGCAAGTAATAATACCACTTTTAAATTAAAAGATGTAAAAACACTCGAAAGCAGTCGAGGAAAAATATAACCGAGGAAAGCTGGAGCAAAGGTGTCACTTACGTTATAGAAGAAGAAAACAAGGTGTGGAAGCTTGACAATCTAATGGAAGACACAATAGGGTCCATTATAATAAATACCACGGTATGACTATAATAGTGAAGAACTTTACATTTTTTGACTAAAATGTATTGTAGTTGTAAAATTGTGAAAACTAATATAATTTATTTATTTTTTTCTAATAGACTAATAATTTTTTAATTGTAATATTGTATTTTTAAAATTATTTGATCTGTGGATAGTTACATTTTACCTATTTATTTCAATGCCTTATTAAGAAATATCGCCAAATCATTATAAAATACAATGGTCAACTTTTATTAAATGCAGGAATATATACTCGTAACACCGTATTTGTAAACGTTTTATTGTAAATTAACATAAAAATGTCAATGGGCAAAAAACCAAATATTAAAATTTGTAAAAAATATTTAATCGATCATTGTAATGCATCATTTAAAGTGTGTCGGACCAAATACCTAAAAACTACCTGTTTATTGGTTGCTTTACATTAAAAAGTGTTTAGAGACTTGTTCTGTAATAAAACCTTTTTTGATTTTATATTACCTTCTCTAGCTATCGTGATTATAGAAACGCAGTTTAGCTCTAAATATTTCAAGAACTATTAACTAACATTACCGTGTTAATTAGCATAAAGGGATACAATTCCTAGCTGATTTAATCAAATTTGTATCTCTTATAATAAGAAAGGTAGCAAGAGTGTCGACTTAGAACTCCTTGTATTGCGTCAATATTATTGACCGTGAGGGGAATACTTGATAAAATTTGTTGTCTGGTTGGGTTCTTACCTGTCTGTAATGAGGTCACGTCTAGGAACTCAATCATCCCCCCGTTTGGCAATCCGTGTTTGTCGGTCTAGGAATACAGCAATCTTAATATGTTTTACCTGCGTACGTCTGGCAACTCAAGTACACCGGCGACAATATTCAGTTGGTTTCAGTTTTACCTAAAAGCACTGTTGGTTGCTGGTGTAACTGACCCAAGTATTTGGAACAAAGTTTGCTTAGAAAAGTAGGACCTATACAGAGCCGACCTGTTCAGAAGTGACCTGTATAAAAGCGAACGTAGTACAAGATTCCTAAGTTTTGAGGTAGTTCTGGTTGGATAATAAGCTCCTTCGGAGGAGGGGGCCCGTAAACCGGCATATTTCCTTTACTTATTTCAATTACTATTGTAGTAAATTTAGCAGTTATATTACCGACTGATTTTATATCGTTACATGTTAAAAAAATTAAAAACATAAATATTTGTTATTTTCTATTTAAAGTATCTCTAATTATTAAATACTTATCTACAGGTTTTTTTAATGTTAATTAATGTAAAAGATTTACAGTAAAGTAAAATAACAAAAATAAAAAAAAAAATTGTACCCTTTTAGTGTTTAAGTTGTCTTGTAACTTACAACAAAATTAAAAACTGACATTAGTGGATATTTTTACGTGGAATCCAGTGGTGTAGTTAGATAAAAAAAGATATTTTCGAGATATAAACCACACATATGATTTTTTTAATAGAACACCCTGTATATTTTTAATTTATTATATTATGGTGGAAAGGAGCTTTTTAAAAATGTGTAATACCTAATAGAAACGATTCAATATTTATATTTCCTAAATTGGTGTGCTTCATTTTAAAATTTTCATTTTAAAATTGAATTTTGCCATGATATAGACTTTATGACAAAAAATAAATTGGGCCCACAGTTCCCCCAGCACCCCTATTTGCCCTTGCGTTTCTTAAGTTGGTTAATTTATTAATTATTTAATAACTGAACATTTTGAATCAGCGCCAATGTGATTATACTCCAAACAGTGTCCAAAATCATTATGTATTCATAATTTTTAAAAAACATTTGTATCTTCAGTAATGGTTTTGTTTACAGTAATATACACGGTTTTCTCCAATTTTGTTTTTAATCGAATATTTTTCTAAAAGTTATGGATACATACTAATTTTGGACACTGTTTTGCGTATAAGCACATTGGCGCTGATCAAAAATGATCTGTTTTTTTATTAATTAATTAGCAAATAAACTTACGGAACTCACTATGAATAGGGTGCTTGGCGGGGTAAAGTACTTAAGAGGATGCCGTAGCACGTTAAATTGAGCTAAAACGCGAATTGCTGCCGTTTTTAACACGCTTTTATTAACTTGGGTTGTAACAATCTATCCATCTGTCTATCTATGTAACGGAATCTTTGAGCCTAATTTTAACCAACTTCCAGCTATTCGATTTCTTTGAAACTTTGCACACGTGTCAAGGACCGATGAAGATGCAATAATTTAAAAACAGTATCCCGTTATCTTTTTTTGAATCGCCAGGAAAAAAAATTCCATTATATTATAAAAACAACACCTAGGATGCCATCTGTTGGCAACATTTCAAACTTTGCTATTAAATGAAGAAGAAATTTTTTAGTTTTTACACAATTTGGTTAGTTGCACCATTGGTGTTCAATTTTTATGAACAATAAAAATATAGGGTTAGTTGCACCATTAGTTCAAGGATTCCATAATAAAAATTACATTATGTGTAATGTATACATAATACATAATGTGCAATTAATAAAAATTAACATTCTTTTTTGGATCGCCAGGAAAAAAATTTTCCATTTATATTATAAAAATATAAAAACAACACCTAGGTTGCCATCTGTTGGCAACATTTCAAACTTTGCTATTAAATGAAGAAGAAATTTTTAGTGGGTTGCAATATATTGGCAACGGTCCAAACATTGCCTGGATTGCCATCTGTTGGCAAAATTTCAAACTTTGCTACTTAATGAAGAAGAAATTTTTTAGTGAGTTGCAATCTGTTGGAAAAATTTTAAAATTTGCCACTCTTGTTCATTAAAAATTTTTCGCCATTTTGTCAAGAGTAGCAGAAACTAAAAAATGAAAAATAATTAATAGTTTAAAAAAACTAAAAAACACGCTTTTATATGCAACCGAACTAAAAATTAGAAAATAATTTTTCATTAAAAAAATATTGTCATTTCATAGTAAAAAGCGTGGGGTGATAAATATATTAAATGTTATAATTATTATATTTGCAAATATCTATGATGGAAAAGTTATGAAAAAATAGTAAAATGCACCCCACGCTTTTTACTATGAAATGACAATATTTTTTTAATGAAAAATTATTTTCTAATTTTAGTTCGGTTGCATATAAAAGCGTGTTTTTTTAGTTTTAAACTATTAATTATTTAAATATTTGTTTTGGAAAAAATTGTATATAGAAAAGTTTCTTAAAATGATCCAAAGACTATCGGACAGTGATTATTTTTACGGTTTTGTAATTTTGGGAAATTTAATGTGTTAATTATAAACATTATCAAAAGTCAGTTAACTTTTAGGTAATCTTTAGATCATTTTAAGAAATTTTCTATATACAATTTTTTTCCAAAACAAATATTTAAAAACCGCAGCAAATCGCGTCTTAGCTCAATTTAACATGCTACGGCATCCTCTTAGTACTGATTCCGCCCAGCACCCTATTCACCCCTCAGTTAGGATTATTTGCTTATTAACTAATAAAAAACTGAACATTTTTGATCAGCGCCAATGTGTTTATACTCAAAACAGTGTCCAAAATTAGTATGTATCCATAATTTTTAGAAAATATTCTATTTAAAACAAAATTGGAGAAAACCGTGTATATTACTGTAACCAAAATTATTGCTGAAGATTAAATTTTCAAGGTACTAGTTTTATACATGGTTTTCTGTTGTTTTGTTTTAAATCAAATGTTTTTCTAAAATTATGGATACATAATGATTTTGGACACTGTTTTGAGTATAATCACATGGGAGCTGATCCAAAATGTTTAGTTATTATTTAATTAATAAAAAAACCATTTTAAGAAACTTGGGTGTGAAAAGGGGTGCTGGGCGGGAACTGAGGGCCCACTTTATTTTTTGTCATGAAGTCTATATTATGGCCCATTATGCGAAATTCAATTTTAAAATAAAACACACCAATTTGGAAAATATAAATATTGAATCGTTGCTGTTAGGTATTACACATTTTTTAAAAGCTTTTATTCACTATAATTTAATAAATTAAAAATATACAGGGTGTTCCATTAAAAAATCATGTTTGGTTTATATCTCGAAAATATCTTTTTTTTATCTAACTACACCACTGGATTTCACGTAAAAATATCCACTAAAATCAGTTTTTACTTTGTTGTAAGTTACAAGGCAACTAAAATACGAAAAGGGTCCAAAAATAAAAAAATAAAAAATTCGGCCAGTCAAAAACGAAGAGGGCCATAAAAAAATATTTTAGTGTCATCCTTTGTTTCATCAAAAAGTAGCAACAGTTAGCAATAACCGCAATTCTCAATCTCTAATAATAACCAAGATACCCTACAATTGCAACGAAATCCGGACACCCTGTACTTTGGTCTAATAAAAGTAAATTTTTAATGCTTGAGTTTAAAGAAACAAAGTATGAAGGTCCTTCACAACAAAGATTTATTTTAAAGTATACTACTATGAAATATATATGGACTATAAGACATAATGAAGGTAGTGTCAGGATTTGGGGTTCTTGTTTAGGGCATGGGGTTGGTCCGCTAGTAAAAGTTCCAACCTCAACCCTATGCAGAATATATGGAACTAGTTGGACCTAGATGTCAGACGTAAAATTTCTGAAAAAGAAATAAAAGTAAGGAAAAACTCTTTCACGCATTAAACCAATCATGGCAAGAAATCCCAGTGGAAAAAATCAGAAGTTAACTGTCAATACCACAAAGACGTGCAGAGGTTAATAAAAACAATGATTTTACTACCACATATTGACTTGACTTTAAGTGACATGCAATAATTTATATACTTTCTCTACTTTTGACCGGTAATTATTTGAAATATTTTTATTGTTTTTTTATTAAAGGGGTTTTTCATACAATGTCTGCTTATTTTTAATACTGCATTACTGTACTGCAAATACTACATAAAGTCGTAGACAATATTTTCTCTACTTTTGGCCGGTACTGTAAGTAGCGTCAATATCATAACAAAATTTTTCCACTATATTTTTGAAATACTATACTTTCGAAATATCGAAAAAAATCGATTTTCAAAAATTTTAGAACTCTGGATCGCCCTAAATAAATCGTGTTTTTTAAAACAATTTAAATAAAATTAAATAAGGAATTTTTACTTTGATTAATCTGTAATAATTTGGACTAAATCTCTTTTGAGTGGCGCGTTAATTCAATTAAACGCCTCGTGATAATAAGAAAGTTTATTAAATACTACATTGATGGTTTAGACAGTTATTAGCAATTTAAATTAAGCGCCTGTATCGGATGCTTTTAAACTTTCCCAATGCACTAAGACACTTGTTTGTCATATTTTTTCGATGTTGTTGCAGTTAGTTCCGACAACAAAAATTTTTTTTTCATTCCATTAGGATAGATGAGATAGATCATGTATGTCGAATTTTGACGAGTTTAATTTAGTTATAAGTATACAATTAAAAAAGAAAGGAAGGAAGGCAACAACGAAATAAAACGCATCAAGACATCAGGTAAGGCAAATACCCTTGGCAGCCGTATTATTAACCTATAAAACTATTTGTGTTACGTCAAGTGACCTTTACCAATGATACATTAAACACGCATCATGCAACGTGCTACATAAGGTAAATACGGCGCATTTAGATTTACTACATAAAACCCCTATATTAGCAACCTCCCGTACTCGAATAATGCATATGTTGCGTGAAATAAGCTGCGAGCAATATTTGGGGCACGTATTGCCGCAGAATTTATGCCTTGCAGGAAAAGATAAGTACATATTTCTTTTTTTAACGCCACAAAATTGATCAATTACGAAGTCGCAAAAATTGTCAAGCTAACACAAACTTTCTCTTTCTAAAATGCGTCTAATTTCGACGACTCTGTTAGCAGTTACATTTAAGCGCATTTACCCTCATGTGGAAAAAATTCATTAGCAAAAAACCATTTATTTAGAAAAAAATAGCAACAAAACCGGAAAAAAATGCTATTAAAAGATCTTAGTAACCGAGGAATCATTTAAAACAATAATTTAAATTGTTATAGTACAACTTTCTTACGTAGGTACTGTCTGAAAATTTAACTTAGCCTTTTCAATATTAGTTTTATTGATTTAATATTTAAAAGACAACGGCACACGGTGTTACTGTGTCCGACATCGCTTGACACTTATTGATTGAGGAACTGGTATGTTAACGCGTTAAAGTCAGTACAATTGCAAAGTCAAGTCGACAAATACTTTTATTTTAATTTGCATCAAATATAATTTTCTATCCTAAAAACAGACGCAATTAAACAATAAAAAATAGTGGTAATAAGACCTTTTACCACTATTTATACCAGAGAATTATTTAAAAAAAAGATTATGTAACTTAGTGCAGTTTGTACTGCCGAAAAATATAAGCAGTAAATTGGTGCAGTTTATAAATAAAACACTAAAAAAAGTAGTGATTAGACGTCTCAGTAACCGGAGGATCATTAAAAAAATGATCATTTTAAAAAGCTGCATTATTGCTATAAATATGGCAAGTAACTATAAGATTTAAAATAGGGCCAATAAATAAAAATCAGGATAGAGAAGGATTCAGGTTAATTATAAGCATTACTATTGAATATAAATGACAAAAACCCAGTAATTACTCTAGGATGACACCAAACCCTCAAGTCATACCATTACTTTAAAAAAGCAAAAGAGGTGTAATAATAATCCAGCATGCCTATTAATGACTACTATTTGGCAAGTATGGTAAAGTACTAAGTAGTTGCTTACTTAGGTATCTTAATTTTGTTTTCTTTATTATAGCGGTTTGCCGTAAGACCAACCGTATAAAAAATACTAAGCGAAATATGCAGAATAATTTGACATTGGTCCCTCAATATGTGGTCTACCTACTGCACAAAAGTGGCAAATTATCAATGAAGAGTATTTTCTAATATATTAGAAAAAATTAAACTTTGCCAACCAGGGCCGGATAAGCTTTGTCGGGGCCCTTAGCCAATATAATTATTAAGGTCCCTTCTTCATAAAATTAAAGACCAAACAAAGGGTCTTATGTGTTCTCTATTTTCGTTAACGATACAAATATTCAAATTTAATTTGGACTTCACTAGTTGCGTGGGGCCCCTATCCAATGTGGGGCCTTTAGGCAGTTGCCTGCTTTACCTTATGGATAATCAGGCCCTCTTCCCAACTGCATAGAGGATCTTTTTGGAAAACATTTCGTTGTTGAAGCACCAGAACAGTGACAGTAATTTTATATATTAGAAAAAAATCCCTTACTTTAGTTTTAATGGGCACCTGTGATGCTTATTGCAAAATAGCTTTTTGGAAAATTCTTTGGTTAATAATTTATTTAATTTTCCAGAAGCTGCAAAAAGATGTACTAATACTCCTTGGACCAGTAATGATATGTACTTCATGATAAGAACACTTTTAAAACCTTTTAAGGGGGGTTCCTTTTGACGAGTCTACTACAAATATTCATATACCGTCATATATGGAAGAGGCGCTTTAACCCAGCACATCAATGTCAAATGTTTCGGGTGTCAAACGCGTCACTTTTTTCTTGGATAAGTTTACCAAAATGTTTTACATGCAATTTTTAAACATATGTGCCAAAAATCGTAAGGGTTACAGTTTCTTAACCGGCCTGGTGCGATACCCGAAACATGTGTTTAAGCCTAATGGTTTCTATCTCAGTCTGACCTTTGCAGTAATTTACCCACATTAGGTTTATAAATGAAACACAAAAATACATACATTTTAAATTGTTTTATTTATTTAGGCCAGATAATTATAATAAATAGATATGAAAAATGAATGCAAATATGCATAAATATATTTTAGCGTGGTAAACACTATTAAATGTTGGCATGCCGATTACCGTTTTTACTAAAAGGCTTCTATTTCTAAATAAATAGTTTTACTATTTAAATACCCTTGTATAGAGGGTTGAAAGGTACTAGTATCTAAACTACCTGTTTTTAAATTAGTTTTTATGGTTATCACTAGCCAAAACATTGGATTAAATTTATTAATTCTTTTTACTTGATAAAAACACTAAAGTTAAATTGTAATTAAAAAAAAAATGTTTTTATTATTTACCGTCAAGTCATTTTAAAAGGATAAAGATTTGATAATTAGTTTAACAAGCAATAGGAATTTAAACTTTATTTAAAACATATTTTTGTATGTATAATACACCATATATTAAGATTTCATGTGGTAAACATATTGAATCGAGACAGTGGGACGTCCAGAAAAACGATTAGCTCTCCATTTTCGTGTTTTATATAAAAGTTTAACAATATAATAAATAATCACATTCTTTTTCTAACTTAAAATTGTTTATTTTTAGAAAATCAAATAAAGTTTTTAAATTTAAGACACCATTGTAAAAAAAGGAATCACCTTTTAGAAATAAAGTCAATTTTTTGGTAATTATCTTAACATTATAAAATATGTTTAAAAATGGGTCCAAAGTTTAGTAATTAATAAATTAAAATAAATTTTATTTTGCCTAAATAAATATTAAAAACTCTTACAGTTTATTTGTTCAATTATAATATAAAGGGTATATTTTAAATTGATGTATTAAAAAAACCTGGCTCTCAAAACGGGATTGTCTAAAAATATGTACCTCTTATGCAAAACTTGCAAAAATTTCATGGATCCAACAACCAAATGGTTAAGAAAGGCAAATTCAATAATTATTAATAGCCCTTTTAGTAATTTTTAACCTATATGGTGGTCTAGACAAAATATGTTTTCCCTGTTAATTCTAAAGTTCGGAATTCAAGCAAACTTTGTTGTTTATACTTTTAGACCATAATTTTTATACTGGAACCTAGAGAAGAGGGCCCTGGCTGTAAGTCAAAGTATTTTAATTTTATAGCCTGACATAACTTCTAAAAATTTTATTTAAAAGAGTGGAAATATTTAAATTAAAGAAAGGAAAAAAACTTTTCGGATCAAAAATAAAATGTTTGATTGTTTACAATTAACTTTATTTTGTATAACAAAAAATGATTAATAGAGTAGTGCCATCTATTAATTGCCATGATTAAGCATTCATGTATAAATTACAAGTTTGTTTATACAACAGGTTTGAAAAAATATATATATAAAGGAAGATTTTAGTACCTAATCATGCAAATGTAATTTTAATAAAAAATATTTTACTACTGAAAAATTAAATAAATGTAGATTGTAGCAACGTTTACCAGTAATTGCAAGTTTTCTCTAATTTTTGTCAGTTTAAATACCAGTTGTTTCCATATAAAAACACAACAGAAATTAAAAAAGAAACTTTATTTCACATTTTTTTGCTTACAAATTTAAAAATTAATAAACTAAAATTATTGTATAGAATTTAAAATGTCAGTAAGAGTTATATTTTGCAGTTTTAGTTTTTTTCTTCTCGCTAAGGTATTTAAAATTTCAAGGCGAGTGCACCGTACTGGAATATTCATGCATTATAGAGGGATCACTGATATTTATATTTCTTATTTTAAGACATGTCTTTGGTGATTTGGCAATTACTTGTGCATTAGCAATTACATGCGACACTATCCTAGTTTTATACGTTTTAATATCATCAATTATTGAGTTTTAGTGCGTTAAACACTAGTAGCTTTTTCTACGGTAATTTTGAACTAACAAGACGTGTATAAAAAGTTATTACTTTGGTGTTTTACATTTTTGTTTGTTTATTTCATAGCTGTATTTACACTGTTTAATTTTTAGGTCCCATGAAATTAACTTACTAGTCTTATTTGCCAATTCAGTTAGTTGCTTAGTTTTGTGGCAGAATACATAATAAAAAAGTTAAATAAAATAAATTTAAAAAATCAATAAACTGTATAAAACTAATAAAAAGAATTAATAAAATCAGCCATTGGATAATCATTGCAAAATGTAACAATATATTGTTTTAAGTTTTACACCAAAACATTTCTATGTTATGGTTTATATTTTTTTATCTTTAAGTTGCATCAAGGATCCTAGTTTAAATAAAAAAGCTATTTTAATGATCCCTGGGGTATTAAGACGGACTAATAAGTTTACGTATTTAGTTAAAAAATTATTCTACTAATAAAGATTTTCTGTGCTCCTACAAGATGTGCATAAAATTATATTTATTACAAAGGACACATTGAGATTTGTGCCATTGGATATTTAGCCAGCACTTAAATTAACAGTACCTTAGCTTAGTAACGTATCGTCAAATAATATGTAAGACCACAGAATATCCAATTATCTGAAACATAATATCTATATTGAACATGTGTATAGGTATATAAAATACATGCAAAAATTGCTATAGTAGTAAATATTTTTTAGTATGTCCAATATTTATTTTTGAAAATATGTTTTTTTCAAAATAAACGTTCTAATATTACTATTTAGTAAAAATCACCGCTATATCTAGAAAATTCTTAATCAGAGGGTTTTATTTTATTTATAATTATTTTTAACGATTAAAGTAAGCAACTATATATTATAATGATATTGTAAGTAAAAGCCTATTTTCTATAAAAAGAGTCAAGTTACAGATTTAAATTGATGTTTTCAATAATGGCTGTCTTAAATATTCTACAGATATTTATATTTTTCAATATATACAGGTATACTTTATTAATTATTAAAAACATCAGGGTAAATTACAATAAAAATAAACTATTTTTATATATTTCAAAAATTCAACCCGACACATAGTTGAATGAAAGAAACAGTATATTTAATTATTTTCTTGGACCATTCCAGCGGCATCTCTAGAAAATGCAGTGAAAGGGCAAGAATTTCTCCAGGTCATCAGAAAAAGTTGTCCCATCTTTGAGGCTGGAAAAGTTCAATTAACGAATTAAATCTGCAAAAAAAAAGTTATTGCTGCGCGACTTTTCTGTTGCGATTTGTATTAGAGAACTTAAGAAAGTCTCGATAAAATTGTTTTATATTTTGTAATAATTAGTGATATTAAGGTCAATATTTATTCAATTTTAAAAAACGTCTTTACATGGACTAAATGTACATCAGTTGGTAACACAACAGCTCGAGTATAATGATATTAAAGGTAAATAAAAGGGAAATAAATGATGATTACACAAAAGGTACATGTTCTAAAAGATATAAAGAGTAGTCAAAATAAAAAAGTTCAGTAAGGGTATCTTGGAAATGGTAAAAGATACGAAGTCGGTTACATAAGAATAAAATTAAGATTTTATCCGCCTAATAATAAGCCGTTTAGAAGGTTTAAATAAACCAAATTCTAAGTTAAATTGCACTTTTGCATAACCACGGTTTCTACTATATCCAATAGTGTTTTGTTTTTATTTATTTCAAATGCAACCTTTTACTTTCTAGGGACCATAATATTCCTATCAAAATTCAAAATTTTATAGTCGATTTGTATTAAAATTCAGTAATATAGGGTGTGTAATGATATACAGAAAAACCACAGATTTCTTATGCCAAAATATGAAGAATAAACCACACATACCTATAACCAAAAGTTGATTATAAGGTGTCAAAGTGAAAAAAAAGATTATTTTGATGCCTTTTGATACGTTTTGAATATTTAAAAAATACTTGGTATTTTAATGTGAGCTATTCAGAGTTGACATATATCTTTCTGTGTAAACCAGAGGGGGCTGACTACACTATTAAAATGTTTCTAAAACGTCCTTACTTTTTTGTGATACACTGTATGTACCATCTAAGTAAACCAGACCACTTGACTTACCTAAATGGCACATAATGTTTCTTCACAAAAAAGGGATACTTTGTAAGAATGGCTCTGAGCAACCGTTTTCAAGATATTTAAATTTAAGTGGTTTGGTGCAACCAAAAAATGCCTTTAAAAAGAGCAGCGTATTAGTCATAACTACAACTGGCTCATGATAAACGAATGATTTAATGTATTCTTCCATACACTTTTGGTTGGACTAAATCACTTAAATGCAAATATCTTGAAAACCTTCCTCAGAGCCATTTTTACAAAGTATGGTTTTGTGTAGAAGTTGGGACGTTTCAGAGAAATTTAAATAGTATAGTTAGTCCTCCCAAGTTTGCACATAAAAATTAATATAATATTTAAATAGCTTATGTTAAAAAAATCCTAGATACCGGGTTTCACTAAAAATTCAAAACATCAAAAATTATCGAAAAATAAATAAAAATATTCTTTTTTACTTTGACACCCTGTATCTTCCTTATGACCACCATTTGGAAATAGGTATGTTTGGTTAAATCTTAATGTTTTTACATAAGGAATCTGTAGGTTTTCTGTGTACCAATAATTAGCGGACACCCTGTATATTTATATTTTTGAAGCGCAAGTTACAGCGTCGTATTTTTAAATATTTATTAAACTATTCAGTTCTACACTTTAAATTAATACATTACATACCTTAACAATTACATCTAGATTCATTAACTTACATTTTTTAAATACGTAATGATATCAAAATTTAAAAGCCACTTCTATATCAAACTTAAGGTACGCGCACGTACGTCGGCATCGGACGGACAGTACGGACCGGAACAAATAGTTTTAGTGAAATTTAATGACACACACGCACATGCGATTCATGAGTAAATCATGGGTAAATATTTAAAGTTAGCGTCTTTTCACCCTGGGTTACAACCTTCCGGTAGGAATCGGCTTAAATTCTTGTCAAGTAACGCAATTTCTGACCTGTATCGCACATATGAAACGGTAATGGCCGGATTTTAATTCAAGTTGCTATATTCCCGTGGGATCTTCTAAATCCGGTGCAAGTTGCCGGCACATAGGTGCACTGCTTTATTTAATTTCATTAAAACCATTTTTTCCGATCCGTACCATCCGTCCGATGCCAACGTATGTGCGCGTACCTTTAACGATGTGTCACACATTATAGTTGATAGCTAAGTCAAGTCTTAATTTCTCAGGATTTAGTAAAAACAGTAAACACCAAATTTTAAATTAATTTATTAATTAAATATTTTAATAAATAACGCATAATTTAAGAAAAACCTCTATAGTCTAAGACCCCGCTGCAAATAAACGTAACAAACTCATGCTGTAAAATACATAGCATGTTTAGTGGTATAAAAACATTTAAAGGTCCATTTCCTAAAGTAGATATAAGTTTCTTTCTTAGATAGTAAGAGGCTTATTTGACTATTAAACATACGGTATCAACAAATTGAAATAATTATGAGTTGAAATAAAAAATACTTTAGTAAGTGGTAGACTTATGTTTTATTTACACAATTATTTACATATTATATGTATTACCTATGACAAACATATACACATATTACATATTATTATTATTATATTTTATATTTGCATGTTTTATGTTAGTTACATTTTTTATTAATTTCTTTTATAATACTTGTTTATAGACTACATTTATGGTTTTATTGTCCGGGCTGTAAATGAACAAATTTCGGGGTGATCCGACTCGAGAGCATGCGACGTATAATTGTCCGTGGGCAAAGCATGGTTCCTTTAAGTCAACGCCACAGTATTGAAATGTTTGGCCCTGTGCTTTGTTGATGGTCATGCTGTAAGCTAACCACTCGAGCAACACATACCGGCAGTTTCGCTTTTAAATTTTCGTGCATGACAATACTTGCATATTATATTCATTTTTCCGATAACAATATCTGGATGTCCACTATATTGTTTTTTGCAATCATAATAGAAAGCCTCAAGTTCTAGACGCTTACATGTAGCAGCTTGTTGTTGGCGAAGATTGGTTACTCTTTCTTTATATCTGCTCTTTTCCACTTCACGTTGAACAACAGATTGACGATTTCGCCGTGATCTTGCTCGTAATCGCGCTTCATCATTAGTTTGTGCTCTTTCGTCTTCGGTTTGAGTTTCTCTAGATTTTTTCATCCGTTCACGATTATCCGAAAGCCGTTTTTCTCTTTCTTCTTCTGTCTCATTTTGCCGGGTGACTTTCTTTTTTTTGAAACTACTTGAGGTTTCGTAAATATTTTTTTACGTTTTGGCATTGTACATTTGTAATAAAATAAAATTATAAATAAAAATTAGTCCCTCGACTGAGGACACGACAAAACTGAAGAAAAGTCACTGGATTTCGATGTATATACCGTCAAACATCAAAATTTCTAGTACCAGAACACTCCAGAATATTTAAATCGTTCGATCGTTTTCGTTTCTTGAAGTTACTTGAATTTGTTTAATTACTGTTCACTTGCACTTTAAATAATCTCCGCTCTACTGAGAACACGATAAAACTGATGAAAAGTCACTGAATTTCGCTTTATATACCGTCAAATATCGAAATTTCTAGTGCCAGACCACTCTAGAATATTCAAATCGTTCGATCGTTTTTGTTTCTAGAAGTTACTTGAATTTGTTTAATTACTGTTCACTTGTACTTTAAATAATCTTCACTCTACTGAGAACACGACAAAACTGAAGAAAAGTCACTGAATTTCGCTTTATATACCGTCAAATATCGAAATTTCTAGTGCCAGAATACTCCAGAATATTTAGATATACATCACATTGGGAGTCATAATTATTTCAAAATTTAATTCTATTAATTGTTCTGGAATGTTAAAGAACATTCTAGAACTTCTACGATTATTCCTGTTAAAGACAGACCATCCTATACAATATAACTATACCCTAAAAAAATTTTTATTGATAGTAGATCGTTCTAGAATATTCTAAAAAATTACGGCAAACTCTGGATTATTTAAAAAAAATTAAAAATCTAAATGAACATGCCTTAAGCACTCATATCATACACAAATTATAGCTGAGCAGTACTATATCAAGCTATGATTTTCAATACACCCTATGTCTAAATGATCAGTCTTCCTTTTAAATGCATGCAATAGAAATTGAAAGAATTTTTTCTTTTCATTATAAATTTTTTTCTAATTTAACACAAATTTAGATCGATTACAAAATTGTACGGCTTTTTGGAACTTTCTAGATCATTCCAGAAATTTTTAGAACTTTCTTGATCATTTTGGATCGATTTTATCAGTTGCACATATCTTGGAACTTTCTAAATGATTCCAGAAATTCTTAGAATTTTCTAGGCCTTTTCGGATCGATTTTATCAGTTGCATATATTTTGGAGCTCTCTAGATCATTCCAGAAATTTTTAGAACTTTCTAGATCATTTTGGATCGATTTGATCAGTTGCACATATCTTGGAACTTTCTAAATGATTCCAGAAATTTTTAGAATTTTCTAGACCAATTCGGATCGATTTTATCAGTTGCATATACAGTTGCACACATTCTTGAGCTTTCTAGATGATTCCAAAATTTTCAGAACTTTGTGTCTCCGCCAATTTGTCAAGAATGAGACCCAAATAACCGTTGTTCTGAATGAAGTTCAACTACTCGACAACAGATGGCGCCACTACACATTTTTTACATTTTTGCCACCCACAACCACCCACTTCCACCAACCCCGACCAAACTCCCTTACTCACAATGGGAGACCAAGGGGTATTTGTAACCCCGACGGGAAGTGGATCGGAGTTGCGGATGATAGCGAAAATCGTGGACACACGAACGTACATTAGCCAAATTCACATGTTTATATACGTTTATGAATAGGAAAATATATTGGCAACAGGGTGCCAGACAAAAATTGACCGGAACTTATTTTAATTAAAAAAATAAAGCTACTTTTCTAAACACAACTTCGTTCCCTTGTTTTTTAAATAAAACACCATCCACATCATAGCAATGTACCTTAAGAATTCTAAAATCCATGGCTGCCTATGAAAAAACATATAAACAGGTATAAACATTACGTTCATGACTTACACGCACGTCGCCTATCAATGGACGCATGCCCAATGGCTTTAAATACTCGTATGGCTGGTTCGTCATCCTTGTCTAACAAGTGGCCTTGCGAGCTAACTCCTGTCACTTTATTTCTGATTCCTCGTGTTTTAAACAGCTGGCAAACCCTAAATTGCGGCCATTTTTTTATAGGCTGCCGTATTTCATATATTTCAAAAAAAATACTATCTTTAATTTTATACAAAAAACATGCGTGTACATCATGAACCTAATACATGCACCAAAATATTACCTGTTTATACCTGGCTGCACAGTACTTGCTGCAATTTTTTCATAGGCAGCCATGGAATTTAGAATTCTTTACATACATTACTATGCTGTGGATGATGTTTTATTTAAAAAAAAAAAACGAGATTCTGTTCAAAAATTAATTTTTATTTATTTCATTAAAATAACTTGCGACTCATTTTTGACTGGCAACCTATTATCAATATATTCTCCTCTGTAAAATGTGAATTTGATTCAATACATTATGAACATAGTGACTTGGCAGCGGAATCTTGTACTGCAAGCATTAATAAATTACATTTTTTTAAAAACGTTACAAATATCTCGACATCAAAATTTAGGTGCTGATTTTATTTTAAATTGACATTATGGTTTTACTTTAATACAGCCCTCTATTTCTCTGAATTTAATAAAAAAATAAAGCTCTATTTTTTAAATTAACAATGTTATTGGAATGGTAAATGATGCTTTTTCAGTTGGAAACGCTGCATAAGGCTAAGGCTACGATACCAACCAACAAGCGGAGAGTATAAGAGTGCTGTCTTTAATCTTTATGTTAGCAGAACATATTTTTTTATGTTTAATTATTAGTTAGATAAGGCGGCTACAATATACGTAAGGGAAAAAGCCCCAGTCGCTTGCCACTTGAACCCAACAAATATTATCAGCGGAGCTTTTCTAATATATTTTCTGTAAACTGGTTTCAAAATGTCTTAGGCTTCAGCTACGATGTCAACCGGAAGCGGCGAGCGAAGAGTGTCAAATTTCTGAGTCTGGTACTGGCTACGATACTTTTTGTTAAGCGGCGTTTTGAAACCCGTTTAGATACGCTCCGCTAATAATATATATTTCTTTGGTTCAAGTGGTAGGGCTTTTTTCTCACACAAGTGCAGCCGCCTGATTTAAAAAACAAATTATTTTATGCTAACATAAAGATAAAAAAAGGCAGTAATTAAAGTACGCCATTGCTTTTTCTCGAATCCATATTATAATTGATAAACTCATTTATTTTGGGGCTAATTTGGTCTCTCGTTATTTTTTCGTATGATGAACGGTTTTCGTTTAAAACAATATAAGGTATATTTATGCATGGAAAAATCGCTAAAATCTGATATGTTAGTTAATTTCTAAGTTAGGTTTTTTGCTGTGAAATAGCTTCCTAAAAATGCCCATTGATAACAAATTTAATTTCCTACAACTGTTTTTTCACTTCTATCTGAAAAAGTATGTAGTTTATGAACTAACCTCAAAAAACTAAAAAGGGGATGTTTTACCCCATTCTTAAAAACGCACCCCTCTAAGCGGTAGCACTCCGCGGTTTTTTCATGTGTGCGGGTTTATTGACCATATGAAAAAATAAAATCTCTGTTGTAGTTTCTTTTAGGTACCCTCTTTTTGTTCATAATCAATAGCCTATCATATTGCACAAATTCAAAACGAAATACTTTTTTTTAAGCTGCGATTCATTTCACGAACAGATTTTTGTCTGTATGTTACTATTAAATATAAATAATCATGTTTTAACCAATTTTTACAGTACAGTTTAAAGTAATGTAGTTTGAACATTTTTAGTGGCAAAACAAGAAATGTAACGGTGATAGTTATTTTTGATAAACGTACATAAAATGTTAAAGCATCACTTAGCAACAGAAATCAAATAGAACTTTAGCTTGGGATACTTAAGTAATCTAGCACTATTTTAGATTTTAGCCGATATTTAGTACCTACCTCAAACTTAAAATAGCCTCATACCAAATTAACTCTCCAAAAATAGACTGTGAACATTAAATTTTGTCGCAATAATGTAAAGATACAGTAAATAAGGAATACTTAGATAAGCATACATAATTTTATGATACGTAAAATACGAAATGTCTTACGACATACAAAAAGGAAAAATTTTTGGTTTATAGTTAGTTAACTTATAGTTTTTCGTGCAAAGAAATCATCTGCATAATATTAGTTCTTAGCAATATCTGCCTTTTAAAGACGTACACATTCAATTCGGACACCAAATACTAAAACCACGGCCATCTGAAACTAAAATCTATGAAGTAAGAAGGACAACGATGCAAACAATACTGCACAGTAGGAATATTTTAATACCGTCCAAATAGATTGCATACTAAAATATGTTTAATTTTTGGATGCTTTAAACAAAATATAGGTATTATTTTTTAGGATGTTTTAGACAACATATAGGTATAATTTTAAATACTACAGTGTGGCCCAAATTAAACTTGCTTTCTCCAGGTTTGTCAATTTTGGTCGAAAAGAATTAGTCAGGACCGGACGTACGGAACTTTTTCCAAAATGATGAAACCTAACTATACTTTGATAACATTCTCTTTTAATATCAGTGGGGTAATTCGTTTTCCAGCCCGAAACGCAACACGTTTGTAGCATATTGAACGTACATAGACACAATATCAAAGGTTTTTTACATATTAACGGTAGAATTATAATTTTATAGTTCACTAATGCAAATATCCCGGCACGGACTAAGTATGCACTATATGCGCTAATTTTTATTAATTTAAATGAAAAAAAAAAGATTAAAACTTTGACAATACTTCTGTTAGAATAAACTACATATTCCTTCTTTAATTAATAACTAGACGCTAATATTTAACATTAAAAATCAGAAAAAAATATTTATGCAAACGTTTCAACCTGTTGCTGTTGAATTCTAAAGTTCACCTGATATTGCTAGCATGCTGTGTTGCCAAATTTTGCTACTTCATGGCTTTGTAGTTTAAACCCAATGCGAAAGTCAGCGTTGGTAAGTCGACGATGTGATGAAAACTAAGCAGTATTTATATTTTTATATTAGATATAGTATTTATTTATCATATAGTATTATACAGGCTGGCTCTAAAAGGTGCGGAAAAAAGCAACCACAAATTCCTAAGGCTTAAATATGACGACCTAACCCAATTCGATGGTAATTGTTTGGGTACACGCCTCCATTTAGGAAAAATGGGACCTCTTTGGGTGCCCGGGGTATAGGTCCAGTTCATAGGGGTCAATAGGGCTGAACAGGGTCAGCTCGCTATACCCCGGGACCAGGACCGAAGAGGTCCCATTTTTCCTAGATTGAGGCGTGTACCCAAAAATTACCATCGAATAATTGAATCCGCCTAACCAGTATAGGTCTATTGTCACAATATTTGGCTAAAAGGAGTTGTAGAAGGTAGGAAATAAGAATTTGCTATTAATTTTATTGTTAACTTTAGAGGGCTCCACCTCCGATATCTTTCACTTTGTATGTAACTTGTTTGTACAAATTATCCGATATACAGTAAAACTTGTGGTAACGGCCACACATTTGACTTGCATACAAGGTCATCCAAATTAAGTGTTTGCCATTGGTAACTTCGAAAAAGTTTAAATTATCAAACTAGTTACATTTTAAACACTCTTTAAGATTAAGGATTTAAAAAAAAAACAAATACCTTTTTTTTAACGAAACACCCTGTATATTTTATTACCATCGGAGAGATCCTTTAAAAGGCTTTAAAAAATCTTCATGTGATAAATCCAATTTTTAATAGTTTCGACAATATGGCCATCGTCAGATTTTAATGGTAAACTAGCATTTTTATATATATTTATATATTTATGTATGTATCGTCATTAAAAATGTATTTTAAAGAGCCGTTGGAAAATAACTCATTTGGTATATTTATCTTTTAGAGTTTTAAAAATGTGGCTATTTAAATCTAAAAAGTGGTCGATATAATCTTTATTTTATCTATGGCACTAAACTTATTGCTTATGGCTTAGAGCTGTGATATAATGACAATTTAACATAATTTTTATATTGAAATGGCCATATTTTCAAAATTATAAGAAATTCCTAGACATATGAAATTTCATTCTCTTTAAAATACCTTTTTAAGGGTGATACAATACAAATAAGGCATATAATCTCGGCATCCCGCCCAGTTTACAGTCCCCAGTCCCAGTACTTTTCGGAATTAAATTCCTTAAATCTCGGGAATCTTGGGATCAATAAATAATGTTAATTTTTTTAAATAATGTTGCTTGGGACGAAACGCATTTAGTTTTCCTGTCAATTTATCGAGTTGTCGATGCCAATAAAAATAAAAAGTCAGCCATTTAATCCCAGCTAATTTTAGTCAGATTAAAGTTGTCGTTCGATTTAAGCCTCGGGCACGATAACCAGCGTCAGCTTCGAGCGGGTGATCTAAATAAACGAGTTTTTTATTCTCGCATAAAGATCAAAGCCAGCGCTCTCAAATTTGCCGCTCAACGCTGACGCTTAGTATCGTGGCCGAGGACTTACGCTGTCTTACATCACGGAAGTTATTGGTATATATAGTTCAGGCTCACAAGAAGTTTCTACAGGATCCTAGTCCAGAAAACCGACAGGCCAGCACTGAAGCAAGAAACCACTACCACCAAACAGTCTCAGAAGCCAAAGACTCCTTTGATAACCGTATAAAAAACAAAGTACTTTCTTGCTCAAATGGCAGCAAATCCTTCTGGTCCTTTGCCAAAAACATTAGTAGAAATTTCTGTACCAGTTCTTTTCCACCATTAACTTTGGAAGATGAAATTATTTCTACATCTAAAGGAAAGGCCGAACTATTTGCTAAACAATTTGCTGCCAATTCAACCCTTCATCCACATGTCAATCATCCAATTCCAACTATTCCCCCAGTTCCTCACAAAATGCCCAATATTATTTTTAAGGTAAAACACATTAAGCGTATCTTTTCTTCTCTTAACACCAGGAAATCATCTGGGCTAGATGGAATACCAGCAATCGTTTTAAAAAAATGTGCTAACTAACCAGAACTAACCAGGCTCTTTCGAATTTCTTATGACACGGGTATTTTTCCAGACAGCTGGAGAGCTGCACGTGTCCAGCCTATTCCCAAGAAAGGATCTAAATCTCTTCCATCCATCTATAGACCCATTTCACTTCTCTCAATGCTTTGTAAAGTAATGGAGAAATCCATTAACTCGCAAATTCTTAGGTATTTAGAAAAACATAAAATTTTACATGACAGGCAATACGGATTTCGTCACAAGATATCTACAGCAGATCTTCTGTCCTTCGTTTCACACAACTGGAACAAGTCTCTTGAGTTTCTAGGTGAGTTCCAGATCGTTGCTCTTGATATATCTAAAGCTTTCGACCAAGTCTGGCATGACGCACTTCTTAATAAACTTCCCTCCCACGGTCTTCCAACTAAACTCTGCTCTTGGCTCTCCAATTGTCTTTCTAATCGACGTATATCAGTCATTGTGGATGGCCACTCTTCAAGCTTTCACGAAATTAATGCTGGAGTGCCTAAGGGTTCAGTACTAGCACCAACTTTGTTTCTTCTTCACATCAACGACCTTCTTTCTTCCACAACCAATCCCATTCATAGTTATGCTGACGATAGTACCCTTCACTCCACTTTTCAGGTTCCCAAACCAATCTCTCAATCCGACTTGGAAAGCAAACGCAGGGCGATGCAGATATCTCTTTCACAGGATCTCAATTTGATATTGGATTGGGGCGCCAAAAATCTCGTTCAATTTAATGCATCCAAAACACAATCATGTTCCTTGTCGCGAAAAAAATCATCAAACACTCATCCTTTGCTTATGAGTGGCCAGGTTTTGCAGAGCGGGGACACATTTAACCTTGTGGGCGTCACATTTGAGAATAACCTTAACTGGCATAAACACATTGTATCTATAGCCACCGCGGCTTCAAAAAGCTTCGATTTCTGTTCCGATCCAAAAAGTATTTTTCTCCTTCCAATTTATACACTTTGTATGTGTCCCAAATTCGACCCTCTCTGGAATATTGTTCTTATGTCTGGGGAATGGCATCCCCTACAAACCTCAGCAGTCTTGATGCCATTCAAAGAAGGGCTGTTCGTCTTATTAATGATCCTTTACTTACTCAAAGACTTCCTTCTCTTGCCCATCGTCATGCTGTGGGAGATCTATCGCTCTTCTATAGATACTTTTACGGCTTCTGCTTCGACGAATTATCCAGTATAGTCCCTCCTCTTGCAGCTCCCAACAGAGAAACTCGTGGTGCCGCGCGTATGCATCCCTATACTGTTCAATTGGACACGCCCCGAACTTCTCATTTCGTTCGTTCTTTTATCCCTAGAGTTTCTAGACTGTGGAACCTACTGCCAGCGGAGGTCTTTCCTTCCCCCCAAATCTTCACGTTTTTAAGTCCCGTGTTAACAAACTTCCTCTTACCCTGCTTAAGACACCTACGGTACGTTAGTATTTAGGCTTTCAGCCTTCGTGGATTGTCCAAAGATCAAAAAAATTGCATTAAAATATGTTTATTTAAAGTATATTTTACTTTTTATTATTTATGGGGTTTATTATTGCCTTTAAGTTTGTTGTATTGTATTACTATTTACAAATGTTAAAATGCGATCAATTAGAGGTTATGTCGATGTTGCAGAAATACAGTTTTGTTTTTATTTTTAAAGGTACATAATCAAAACGACTGTAAAAATGTCTTGATCAAAAAAAGTTTGTATCAAGTAGATTTTTCTATATTTAAATTGGTGTATTCCTTTTATGCTCTAGAACCGCCCGAAACCGTTCTTACCCTGTCAAGAGTGTCAAAACTGTCAAAAATATAATAGACTGCAAGTAAAGGAACACTTTGGGTGTCGTTCCGGGCGGTTCTAGACCCTAAAATAATACACCAAGTAAGTTTGTTTTCTTGTTTTGAAGAGAAAACTTTTTTAGAGAAAGTTTAAAAAATAAAAGTTGATTCTTAAATTAATATTTTCGCATTTTTTGTGCTCTACCTTCAAATCCCGGGATTATCTGTGCCCAGTCCCGGAATCCCGGGATTAAAAAAGGCTCAGGATTATATCGTTAATAGAATACATTCAATAAATGCTATTTTACATGTACTATTAAAAACCAAGGTAAGCCATATTTTAAAAACTATTAAAAATTGAAAATGTTACATGTAGACTTTTTTTCAAGAATTTTAAAAGATCTTTCTAATGGTAATAAAATACCGGGTGCCCACGAGATTACTTTTCGCTGCCATTTTTTTTATTTCTTTATCGATACTGACGAAACTTGGTAGGGTTGTTAGACTAATAAAATGTCATTTTAGGGTGTATATGACAGGCTATTTTGACTTCCGGTTTCACCGGAAATGACTAAAACTTTTGATTTTTAAATTGGACACCCTGTATATTTTTGTTTTTGGATTCTCCAGATCATTTTTAGTCGAAATACAATATTTTCAAAAACAAATTTTTGGCCAAATTTTATTTCTAAATTAAATTTTAATTTTTCATCTAGAGTGCCATGATTATTATTAAATCACTCCTTAAACTTAACTTACTCTCAGAAAAATACGAAGTCGTTTTATCTTTTTAAACTTTTTTGCCAGAGGGCTCTAAACTTCATTTTTTAGCTTTTTACTCTAGCTCAAAAGCCAAAATAGGACCATATCACTTTTATAAAATTTCTAAATGCAGTATTTCACAGCGAATCCAACGATGTAAAACACTACGACACTTTACTTAATCTTCATTAAAAAACAACATTTATTTTGCAGGAAAATTTTCTTTTTGATAGTTGCCACAAAAATAAAAACTTGCTGTAAACAGAATATGTAGTAAAAACGAATGTTTTTATTTTTTTAACTTTTACGAAACACGAGCAATTGTGTTTAAAACATTCTATTAGTTTATGTTTTTATGGCAACTACGATAACTGCAACGTATGCCATTTAGTAACAAAAAGATCTTTTCCTTTATAATAAATGTTGATTTTTAAAAGAAGATGAAGCAAAGTGTCGTAGTGTTGTACATCGTTGGATTCGCTGTGAAATACTGTATTTAGAAATTTTATGAAAGTGATATGGTCCTAATTTGTTTTTTAAGCTAGGGTAAAAACTTAAAAAAATGAAGTTTAGAGCCCTCTAGTAAAAAGTTTAAAAAGATAAAATCGATTTCGTATTTTTCTAAAAGTAAGTTAGGTATGAGGAGTGATTTTATAATGATCATGGCACTCTAGATGAAAATTTAAAATTTAATTTAAAAATAAAGTTTTACCAAAATTTGTTTTGAAAATATTGTATTCTGACTAAAAATGATCTCGAGAATACGAAAAACAAAACATATATACAGGGTGTCCTATTTAAAAATCAAAAGTTCCAGGTATTTCCGGTGAAACCGGAAGTTGTAATCTCCTGTCATATACACCCTAAAATGACTTTTTATTAGTCTAACAACCTTACCAAGTTTCGTCAGTATCAATAAAGAAATAAACAAATGGCAGCTGAAAAGTGATGGGCACCCGGTATACACGAAGTTTCATTTATAAAAGGTTATTTTGCTTTATAACTTAAACAACCGATTGTCCAATGTCGTTTTTTTAATCTTTAATCTTTAAGAGCCTTAAAAATGCTACAAGTTTGCCAATTTTTAAACTTTTTCGTACTTTGCATAATAATGAAATTACCAATGATGAACATTTAACTTGGATGATCTTGTATAGGCCACAGCCAGTCAAAAATTTTAAGTTTTAAATCCTAGTACTAATAGGTAATAGTATATTATGGGACGATAACCGAATGTTACTTATTTTCTACAAGTATGCGAGAGGGAAATGAGTATTCGGTGCGAACTGTATATTCTATACTTTTTCTACCACGATTGTTATATCACCGAAAAAGTTTTGAAACAACATTAATTGAATATTCCCGATTTTTCACATAGCCATGGCATACACGGATATTATAACCTAGTATAATAACTAAATTTTTTATTGAATGTGATTGATTTATAATTGGTTAATATTACGTAGTTATTAGATATTTTTTTAAATCAGATGTAACTTAAAAATAATGACCTTGGCTGTAAAGTCATATTTGGAAAACAAGGTTGTCAAAAACAGTAGTAGTAGGTAGTAGTTATTTAAAAATAACGTCCGTGGTGTCACTTCCGCGTTGTCTAAAACTTGCTGTGTAACGCAAATACTGCATGTTTCAGTTATTGCACAAGGTTGAAGGAATAGGAGAAAACAGGGTTAAACATCTAATTAACCGACACCCACGGTTTTCTGGTACTTAGGCGTAAGCCTTCGTGGGCTGTCTCAAAGAAAAAAAAACAAACACATACAATTTATCGTATTTATGCATATTTAATACACCTTATGGCGGCCGACGGTAATAGATGTGGGTAATGAGGCTGTATAATGGCCGTGGATAATGAGTCATACTACCTACTTATATTCTTATAATTAATGTATACTGGGTTAGTAAAAAGTACTGTTACTCCTAAATATATTTAAAACCGCTGAAGTTACATTTACCTAAATTGGAATCTGAAAGGTATCGGGCATGAAAAATTTAACAGTAATATTAGCACCATTGCCAGATTTAATAAGACCACAAATTTTCAAAATTTTACTTTTACTAGCTGCTAAAATATGACACCACATTTTAGGTAAAAAATTTAGATGCGCTCAAATATCTCCAAAACCATAAAGGGGCGTTTACTAATTTTGGCATTTAAGGGTTTCTGGGTAAGTAGAATTGAACAGTGATACTGTCATTGTTGCTTAGTTTTTTAGTTTTGCGCTACATGTAATATTTTTGATATTTTAAATAAAATGCCCAATTTGTTTTAATTGCAATAAAAGAAAATTGCAAACTTTGGTAAGATTCCAAGTTTTTAAAATTTAACACTGCAACTCTATTAAAATTTGACAACAATGCTGATATCATTGATTAACTAGGTTTTCCAAAAACCTCTAAATACCAAAATTTTTTAAAATAGCTTTTGCGGTTTTAAACATATATTTGCGCTACCAGAAATGTAGTGTATAACAACTAATGAAGACAAAATTTTGAAAATTTAGAAACCCATTAACTTTGATCCGTTCAATTTTAATTTAACACAATAAAAATAAATGGGGCATTCTAATAATGTTTTTTGTTTGGGTACACGCCAAATAATATTGTTTTTTTTAATAACATAAAGGAAAAACCCCCTGTAGCGTTTCCAAAGGTAACTTAACGAAGATTTGTGCAAGTTTGTTATTTTATTTAAACTTAGCAAGTAAAAATACAGCTTTTTGAATCTTTTTTCTCTCTATCCTGATAACTTTTTAGGAATAATAAAATTTACTTAACTGCATACCATACCCCTGGACTGGATACTGGAAGTAATAATTATATAAAATTAACCACAAACACTAAACTAAATACCATAATGTTTTTAAATTTATTTTTAACACGCTTTGTATTAACTTGGGTTGTAACTTTGCATCATGCATCTGCAATATCTATCTATGTAACGGAATCTTTGAGCTAGGTGCAACCAGCTTTCCATTATTCGATTTCTTTTGAGCACACCGTGTCAAGGACCGATGAAGATGCAATAGTTTAAAAAAGAACAATTATCGTTATCTTTTTGAATCATAGGAAAAAAATTCACCATATAAAACAACTAAGTTTTGTCTGGGCGGCAACGTTTCCAAACTTTGCTATTAAGTGAAGAAGAAATATTTAGTTTTTACACAATTTGATTCAGTTACTCAGCCGGTGTTTATTGGTACATGAAAGAATAAAAATATAGGTTGGTTGCACCGTTAGTTCAAGAGTTAAATATTAAAAATTACGTGTATAATGTAGCGCAGCCACATAAATGTTTGCAGTTAATAAAGGTAACGTTTTTTTGGATCACTTCGGGAAAAAAATGTTCCTTTATAAATATAAAAATACTCTAAAACAGCTTTCAGGTTGCCACCTGTTGTAAGGTTTCAGCTTTCTTTGCCTGTGAAGAAATATTCGTTGAGAACGCTCAACACACTGGATTGGGTAACCTTAATTAAGTTCTAAATATCTAAGTTATCTAATTAGGCTTTTTAAATCTACAAACAATGCTTTGCCGGACATATGTTTATATAAATTTTTCTTTTTATTTTAATGGAGAATATGTCTTTAAATTTTCTAAATAACATTCTGTAACACTCTGTAAAGACAGATGATTTCGTTTGTCTGTTCAAATATTTTCCAATTTTAATTTAATATCGAACAATTTTGTGAAGTCTTGATAGTACCAGTATACTGTAATTATTTTATATGTTTACAAAGGTGGGTTTTTTGATTGGCGATGATTATTCATAGTAGGAAACTTTAATTATAGTCCGTGTGGTGTTGCACTATATACAAAATAACAGTTTTTCTTAAATTATGGCATTTTTATCCAAGTCCCACAATAAAAAACAGTCATTTTGTTGTTCGGTTTGCTAGGATTTTTTCAACCGGACAGACATCAGAAAAACCGGACTGTCCATTCGAAAACCGGACACCTGGCAACCCTACCTGTATCTCCGAAATCATCCACTTTGGGCCAAAGGTAATTTGGCTTAGATAGTCAAATTTTAGCCTCAGAAATCTGTGGTACTTTTTTTTTCGCACCTTTTCGAGACCCTGTATATAAATAACTACCACTTTGGTGAAATACAATTTATTTTTAAAATATGTTGCTAAAAAACATAATTTACTCAAAAATTTAAATTTTGTATATTTCTTATTAATGAAGATATGCTCTTTATTGGTTGGGCGGATTCATTTATTGGATGGTCTTTTTGTTGGGTACACGCCGGGACTGCTTCGGTCCTGATCCCGGGGTATACGAGCTAACCCTGTTTAGCCCTATTGCCCCTATGAACTGGCCGGTCACCTGAAACAAAGTAAAGAAAAACACCCAAAAATTCCCATTAAAAAAGACGTTTCGCTGGCAAGTCTGCCACCGTTGTCAAGTTAAAATTAAGTTAAAAAATTAAATAAAAACTAACCTAATATTTAAATAAAAAATGATTAAAATTTTATGCTTTGTTAGTATTGCAAACTCAAACTAGTTTGACATTTGTGTCATGACACAAATGACCAGGACCGAAGCGGTCCCATTCTTTCCAGGAGTGTACCTAACAAAAAGACCATCCAATATTTCCTATTAGTTTTAACAGTTTAAACATAACTACTTACTCTCATAGTTTTTTTTTGTTAATGGTTCTAAATTTTTTATATTATTTATGGACGTCCACAAAATATGGGATGAAAATAAATTCAGTAAATTTTTCTGCTTACTTCAACCTTTTAGTAAAAACTAAAGATGTGCTTTAGAAATATTTACGAGCGAACAGCTAATCTTGACCACTGCCAAGACAGCAGAAAATATTGCCGTTGTATTTCCTGGTTTTGCAATATCGGGCAAGTGTAAACATTGATTTAGAATGGACTTTAGGAAATAAAGTGTTGACTTTAGCTTTACTCTACCCTATTTGTAAAAAATGTCTAGTGTTTGTGCAAATCTATATTAATTTTGATATATTGCACTATTTATTTTGAATTATTTCTTTTTCACAATTACAAATAACACAACACTTTTTTACGTTTTATATATCCGACATAACAAACTGACTTTTTAGAGCAATAAGTGAAAAAATATACAATAAATTCCTTTCAATAAAATTATTTAGACTTATTAGTCCCTGGGCCTAATATCCTTAATAACACAGGTCCATAAAATAAAAAAAGTGGTATGTGTTGGGCATCGGACAAAGATTTTCTGACTTATTTTTTGCTGCTGAACACGAATCTGAACTCTAAACTAGGAGTCAAACTGCAAAAAAACGAATTGAGGGGGCCAAGGCCACACTAGCAATTTTTTAATTATTGAAAGGCGAGTTATGTTGCACCTCATCTTATAAAGGTCCTTTGATACTCTATTTAACGCCAAATTGTTTTTAAAAATCAGCCCAGCCGTTCCAGACAAATTTGGCTTATATACTATAACATACCGTGCGGTTTTAATGCTATTGACTAGTAAGTCTGGAACGGCTAGGCCGATTTTAAAAAACAAAGTGGCGTTAAATACAATATGAAAGGGCCTTTAAAATAAGGTGCTATATAACCCCTTTCAATAATAAAAAAATGCTAGTGGTCCCTTGGCCCCCGCAATTCGGTTTTTTCAGTTTGGCCCTAGTTTTGACTTCAGATTTCTGTTTAGCGGCAAACAATAAGTCAGAAATACTTTGTTTGAAAACCAGTACATATCACTTGTTTTATTTCGTAGACCTGTGTAATTAAATTTTATTTCAAGTTCTATTTCTCTCATAAACGTACTAAAATAAAATGGACTTTCAATATTTATGAGCTGATGAAAAAAATGACCTTCATATGTAAACTGACGTGGTGGCATTTTTATGTTGGCAATACGGTTTTTTGGTAATTTCCTAATATTTTAATATTGCCACTTTAGAAAAAAGTAATATTATATTATTTTTATTTTTATTTTACAAAATTAAACAATAATTAAATTATTATTTTACAGTAATTATATTTTATTTGTTGCGTAAATTTATACAGGGTGGTCCCTAAATAATGGGCCAAAATTTAACTGGAGAATTGTGACGTTAAAATACTGCGATTTAACTAAACTTACCTCAGTACCAAAGTTAATATTAACTGAGATACAGGGTAATAAAGTTAAAAAAATGTTTTAAAATTATTTCAACAATATTTGATACATTTTGAATAGTGTAATAAAACTCGTTATCTAGAGGTTTTTTACCATAAGCTATTCAAATCTATTGCTAATTTTACGTGTTATAGAAGACTACACTACTTTCAATTTTTCTAAAACGTCCCAACTTTTTTGGGCTACTCTGTATATACTATTTAAGTAAACCAGTAAATTATCCTATGTTTTCTACACAAAAGATGTACTTTGTAAAAATGGCTCAGAGCCACCGTTTTTACGATATTTTGCATTTAAGTGGTTTAGTGCAACCAAAAGGATATGGATAAATACATTGATTCATTCGTTTATAATGGGACAGTTGTAATTATGGCTAATTTTTTTCTTTTTGACATTCCACGAAGACTTTAATACCAGAGTACCGTGGGTGTTGGATTATTAGATCAATTCAATCATTTTAAAATTCCATTTATTTTCTGAATATATTGTATAATTCCACAAAGTTTACATACACTAAATTGTACAATTTCTTCAAGGCTAGTTGGCTAGTCCTTCCGAAATGACGGCACAGATTCTCGGGACAAAGTCCTCCACCCGGGGGCTGGTGTTAGCCCTTGGGAAAACTCGTGGACCGCGTAGGTAACGACATAAATCTTTTCGATATCTTCAAAGATTATTTATGGTTTGCGTGTTGTTTGTTTTATTTATTTAGGATGTATTCTGATTTAAATAAGATGACTTCGTTAAATTATTTTGGGAAGGAAAAATCGTAATCAGAAAACCTGATTTACAGTGTAAAGTGCACAGCAGAATTCCCAGTAACAGTGTGATTGCCTAGAGTAAGGCTTACTATATTAAACTGAAAAGTTGACCAATCACGGCCTTAGATGTATTATTTTGTGTATTAAATATATTAAAAATGATTTTTTTGGTATAATGAAGTTTTGCGGTACAAAGGTTTGTGTATAGGGTTGTGATTTGCTCTAATATGCGTTATATTTTGTGTTATTTCTGATTTTAAAATGGTATGTCTGTAAAATTTATTAGTGCGTTAATTATAGTATTTTGTTATTGTTTGGCAATTAGCAAGTTGATGTGGGTCTTTTATTTTAATAAATCGGTTAGATTGTGTGACTGATCCACCATACAGGTGCAGCATAGGTAGAAGGATTATTAGATTTTTAACCCATTGTTCCCCCTGTACGTTGTCCAAGCACTGAAACATGCATTTATGCATTTCACAGCACCTTCTTAGGCAACGCAGTAGTGCTACCACGGACGTTATTTTTAAATAACTACTACCTAAATATGTTTCCCCGCTGGGAATCAAATCGGAAACTTTTGGCTTCGAAGATTAAAGACCTGTCCACTGCACTACCGAGGAGACACATCTGTGCTAATACATTGTTTTTAAAGGCATTTTTGGGTTGCACTAAATTACTTAATGGCGAATATCTAGAAAACGGTTATCGAAAAAAATTAAATCATTTTTTGAGATTTGACACCCTGTGTCTCAGTTAATATTAACTTTTGAACTAAGGCAACTTTGGAACATTAAAATATTAGAAAGATTAGGTACTTAAAAAGAGAAACGTATTGGCAAGATAAAAATGTCACTAAGTCATCCAAAATGGTGGGGGAGGCGATCATTTCTGTATATTACATTCATAGGTCCTTTTATTTTAGTACGTTCGTGATTGGCTATATATATCTGCGCAAACTCGGATGTCTAATAAGGCCGATATTAATAGTGCTTTGCCTTATTGTACTGTGCAGGATTTATGTAAAGACCTTTGATAGGAATTTTTTCAGTTAGCGAAAGAACGTGGGTGTCGGGTTATTAGATGTTTAACCCATCTTTTCCCCTGTCCCCTGTTTTTTCATTTCACAGCACCTTTTAGATAACGCGGTAGTGCCACAACGGACGTAATTTATTTAAATAACTACTACGTAAAAATGCATTCCCGGCTGGGGATTCGACCTCTAGTCACCTCTTAAGGACGGGGTACTCTGACCGCTGCTCTGCGCTGACGAAGAATTATTATAGAAACGTAGATACTTTTTACATTTGCCAAATACCGAACCATTGGATAAAGATAAAAATATCTTGATAATAAGAACCATAAAACTCGCTTTATACTGTATTGGCCCTTTTACGCCGAAAAGTATGGCACCTTAATTCTTATTTTTTAAATGCTTATTTTAAAAATTTAATTGGGAATATCCGTAAAGAGTTTTTTTTAATCAGATAGATAAAATTAATAACTAGTAATAATTCTTTTTCATAATAAACACACATTATTTTCCAGTTAAAATCGCCAAAGTTTTGACGTAGATGTGACAAACCAGAAATTATCTAGGTCATTACCGACTATTCATTTTTTTGGCAAAGTTAAACGTGTAATTTTCTCTAGGCCAAGGAATCTCCAAGACGGCCAACAACTGTGCGTGTCCATTGACGGGCACCAGTTGGCAATAGATGTACTAACATCGGCCAAGTAGGGTGCCTTCATTCAACAGGAGACAACACATTGTTTAGGTCAAGCCTAAATGATGACAGTAGTGCGTCTATATTACTATATTAATTATTAAAGAATTTTTTCCTTTTTGTTTTTGAAATATTTTATGTTTATCTCCGGGGCGTGAGTTTGTTTCCATTTCAAATGCTTAATTTTCAAAGAAACATTAAAAGCTTTTATAAAAATAATATAAATAAAAATTGCTTGTTGAAAAATAATGGAAATACAAAAAGTATTAACTCTTTTTAAATATTACTGGCGCTTTTTTCAGAAACTGAAGAAAGCAAATAAATTAAAAAAACTGGCACAGTCTATTTCAGATACACTTTGTAAAATATGAGGAGAAATAATCATTTCAGCACCAAATTGTTTCATACACTTCCCTTAGTGGCGTAGCTAGGTAACCAAAGGGCTAAGAAAGAAAACTAGGGACCCCACTAAACTATTTTAAATCGTTTGTTCCGAATTCGACCTCTAGGTATAATACTCGGCAGCTTGACCGTAGTCAAGATTCGTCGTAATACAGTTGACTTCATGATAACAAAGACCAAATCCAAATTTTAACTTATTTGATTGAACAAATTTACTTTTTTTGCAAATATAAGAAAGTTAACGTTCAATAAATATAGTCTTGGGACGGACACATAGACCAGGGAGACAAATCGACGTTTTAATATTATAAAGATATAAATTAATAGAAAAATAGATATATCACTTAAACCGTAATTATGTACAAAATCATTTTATTTATAATTTAAGATATTTGTGAAAAAAACTTTTTATCACTTTCCACTTCTCCCACCTTAACTCGAAGTTCAATTTAGTACCATTTTTAGTACTATCTAAGGAGAATTAATGAAACAATTTGGGGTTTAAATAATGTTTTCCCTTTAGATGTTAATCTTTGCCCATTTCTAAAGCTAATGAAATTGTACTACTATCAAATTAAGAAATTTAGGTCGGACATAACCAATGGCCAATTAATGGGGTTGAAACTTAAGAAAAATAAATTTCTAACAAGTACTTACTAGATTATAAACGCCAATAGAAAACTTTTAGGACCTACTGCAGGATCAGCTTGACACCACATAGTGGTCGTTATAGATACCGTTGAAACGGAAATCCTTTGTTGGGAAAAGCCGTACGCAGGGGGAAGACAATGGAAACAATTGCCCCCCAGGAACCTTAAAAACACGTCTTAAAGATGGGTTGTTTGCTGGAGGTGGCGCCTCAGTCACTTTGTTTACTTACCTAGTGTTTTTTTTTGTTGCCGTTTCCAGCCCCCTCCCAAAATCACTTACTGCGTACGACCCTGCTTGTTGGAGTTAGCGGAAAATGTTTCTGTTCGTGTTATTAGTAAAGGCTAAGGGATGACCGAATTAAGCATTGTCTCCAATAAGTAAGAAAAATTACCATATCCTCTTGGGTAGATTACATTTCAAATACTTCCCAAAGTTACGTAAGTGTCTCCTTATAGGAGAAAAAAACTATTCAATTTTATAACTCTTATGCAGGATGTTATACAAAATGTTGTTCGAAAAATTAAAGTAAAGATTCTAATATAGAATTTCAAAAACACCTTTTTAGTAAAAGTTGTTACACTGGATATAAATCTTATAAATAGGAATTTATTGTTGTTGTTACACAACTGCTCAAAAAATGTAAAACCTAATATAAAGTTTCCGCAATGCTTCTTTTATAGTCTAAAAACATGCAATTAGGTATGTTTTATTTTTTTTAATTATTTTATTAAATATTATTAAGTTAGTAATAAATAGCCCTCTTAAGGCCTAAATAACATTACCAAATTTTATCAAACTTGGGTAAAGGATATTTGGGATTTATATATATTTTTTACAATTTTAATAACATTATGTATTTGGGAAACAATGCATTTCCAGACGCATTTTTATAAATATTTATCTTTATATTTTTTTATGTAGAATTTGCCCCTAATTTCATTTAATCACATGTTGAATATCAGCCGGTATACCGGGTGGCTACGAATTTTACTTTTAGCAATACTGTCGAGTTTTTTAAAGGTGTGGTACGATTTTGAAATTTTAGTGGAATGTTATGGCAGGATAGGATGCAGATTTCTTAGGTTTTAATACCTATGGAACACTCTTAGTTTAACCACAAATAATAATAACATTGCTATTTTAAATGAAATACTCTGTATATTTTTTAATAAATAGATTTTACAGACAACTCCAAGCAAGTCGTTGTGCCCTATGATATACCTCTTAACTAATTTTTGAGAAAATGGCAAATTTTCCAATAATAGCCATTTTTATTGTTTTACCAAAAATATAAATAAAGGTGGAAACAGATTAACGCAATTTTTCTTAACTTGTTAAATGGACCTTACTTCTTTATGCCGTAAAAATGCAATTTTTCATTTTTTTTTTTTTTTTTGAAGGGCCGCAGAAATTGTATAAAGATCAAGCGGAGTTCTTTAACGCTTTTTATTTAAATTATTAGTTGTTTTGTTTTCAAATGTTATTGTCATTATCGTTTATATCACGGTTACTTATTTACTAATTGCTTATCATTACATACAAGGCCCTTTCCCACCGCCTACTTAACTAACCCAGTTTGCATATTAAGTTTCCTGAGTTAAGTGAATAAGATTAACTTTTGTTCTAATAATATTTCTTTTATTTGAAATGGAAATGGAAAATATCATTTGCCTATTTTTCACACTGTCAATATCAAGGTTAAGGTTTAGTGTGTTGAACACTAGTTGGAAGAGATAAATAGAGAATGGAAGCATCTAAGACTTCGATACGTTCTCGCTTTAGACCGTAACTTTTCTACGCATTGGCAAAGTTGCTTATTATAATTTTGAACTGGCACGACGTATATCTACATTATAGATATATTAATCATGTGCTAATAGTACATATTAAAATTCTCTACTTATTAAAAACCTATGTCAAGCAAAAACAGATAAAAGTGTTTTGTTCCTAGATTGTCAAAAACAGCATAATATGTCTTAAAGCAATCTTTATAACTTATTAGAACGGCAGGACCGTACGCAGAAAGTGATTGAAGGGGGGCGGGAGGGGGAGAGGAGGGGCAATAGCTAAAAAAGGCAACAATAAAAAAGGCCTAAAAAATGTGAAGACCAAAAAAGGTATGCATCTTAAAAATGAACCTAGGGGCAATAAAATTTCGAGCACTAAAAAGAGCTTTATCCACACTCACTCAATTTTTCATACACCTCCACCAAACAACCCATCTTTAAGAGGTCTTTTTGGGCTCCTGGGAGAGGCAATTCCCCCACCATTGCGTACAGCTCTGAAAAACGGTAATGGTTATCTACATCTTTTTTAACAAATATTGCATTTCACACCAAACACTCAGAAAGCATTGCTTTCTAAGAAAATTATAGTAACTTAAATGAAAAATAAAATTAAATAAAATAAAAATACATCAAAACTGCTAATGCATCACGCATTAAGCAAGAATTAGATTAACATTTTGACTCTAAATCTCTTTTCGCAGGTAATTTATTAAATTATATAAAAAAAACATCCAAAAATATTTTATTATTTTTATAAAGTTTAAATTGTTTAAAAAACAATAAAAGGTGACACGTAAACTGAAATTATGAAGATTTAGAAGAAACAGAAAATTTTATTTAGAAGCTAATTTCCATACCACGAACTTATAATATAGCTTAATTTATCTTTAGAAATATAACTTGATGGCCCAGATCCATAAAACTGCTTTTATATTCATTCAAGTTTCAAAACAAAATCTTTGACCCATATAATCTCTATTTTATAGCTCTCAGCACACTTACTTTTATGTAAGAGGTACTCAAGTATTCTTTCTTTTAAGTTTTATTGGTTTATGTTGCCAACATGGAAAGAATTTATTTAACAACCGTGACGTAATATATCCAGTTTATGAAGACTTCATGAACATAAATGACACAAATTTTGACTTATCACTCTGTTGGGATAATTTTTTTTAATGTTATATTATATTTAAATATTTACAAGGCCTTTAAAAATATACAGGAAATCCTAAAATCAGAACTAAATTGCTGGAATGAAAATTATTGAAATAATTTAGGTAGAAAATGGGTTAAAATATTAAGATTGGCTAATAATATTTTCTGTGTAGAAATAAAATATTTTATTAGTTGGTGCTAGGACTATCAAAACTACCAAAAAATATAACGTGATTTACCAAGCACACACCCTGTATGTAAATTTCCTGAAAGAATGCATGTAATTATAAAAATCATGTTTATACAAACATTTGCGGAGCCAGCTGGATTTGGACAATATTATTTATATCCTCGTGAATATAAAATTAATACCTGGATTTAATGGTTAGGCAATAATAAATACTTTAGTAATTTTAATTATATTTATTTACCCTGAAAATTACAATCACCCATTTGTTTACTCGACAATTATTGCTTGATTACAGCGATAATTGCATAGTAGAAATCGAAAATTTCACTGTCATGTTTTTAATTGTTGAATTTGACAACCACATTCTAACAACACCTTTGTTAATTTAATATGTCAGTTTGGCAACTTATAAATTTGGTAAACATTTTGGTATAAAAATGTCTCGTTTTGGCACTAAATCTGTAGAGTTGTTTATTATTATTATTCCTTCATTTGATAGTTTTACTTTCTTTAAGTTATTTTCCCCTAAATTACACTCGTTTATCAAAATATTCAGATAATTTAGCTTTCAGGTATACTGCCTTTTAAAAAGTACTCTCGTTCATTTTCACATAATATGAAAATGAACCCTAGTAGTTTTTAGGCAATATACGCTTTCAAGCAAAATTAACGATATTTTTGATGCACTTGTGTTTATCGGGGATAACTGTATTGATTCATATTTTTCAATTAAATTTTTATAACAATATTAGTTTTCATAGGTGTAAAAAATAAACAACTTATTAACCAAATTATAAGTTAGCTAACAGTTTCAGAAACATTCTTCAAAAAGTGATTTAAAGACCTCGCCTCTTGGGGTTTTTATCATCCTAAAGGTTATGTTTTAGGTATGTATAAGACTTGTTTTATATTGTAAGAAGCACAACAAAACAAAATATTACCCACTAATATCAGGACACCCTATAGAAATATATCTAAAATCTAATAATAATAACTAGAAGAGGAAAATGGTCCAAACAAATACGGTACTAATACAAATTTAACAACTGCTTGTATATATTTTACTAAAACTATTCTTTTTACTTAGGGATATAAAATTACATGTTTACACTTTTATTCTGGATATAACTCTATCGACAAACTTTAAAGGGTGCGATTGACATATGTCCTAAACGTCTTAGTTTGTAAACTACAGAGTGTTAAATATTTTAAAAAAAAATAAGGTTCTTTTGTATACAATATGTTTACGTAAGTTGGCGTCATATGGAAAGCTTTGGATTAATAATTTTACGAAAAAATAAATTCTTTATAAAAAGTTCTGCATGGTCCAAAACATAAATTACAATCATCAGATATTAAATTGTGTCAGACATCTACAACGTTGGCCAAAAATGTAATTTTTGTTTAAGAGTAAAGTAACCGTATTTTGCTCAGATCAGACCCCTCTTTCCCACTGGGCACAATAGGCACGTGCCCAGGGACCCGCGATCGATAGGGGCTTCCAGAACCTGCACGATTACGTAACCAGAGGTTTAAAGGCACAGATAATATATGACCTACTACTACTCCAGTTTCGCCTGAAAAGCAGGCTGATCGATTGCAACGTTTATTAAATTCAATGTATAAAAATTGTAGATAATCTATATTTAAAATTCCCTGTGCTAAAAAAAATCATCAGTGAATTATTTTTATTTTGTGTCTTTGATCAAAATTGACGCAACCCACTATTTAACGTCCGTAGTTAGTCGCGTCATTCCAATAAAGGGCAAAAAGCGAAGCCTGTAGCTCGAACCAATTGACACAGTACCTACATATTTTCTATTTGTAATACATACAGTGAGGATATTTAAAGTCCTTCTCCCTTTATCTTTTGAACGGGATAAGATATTTGAACAAAAAAGTTAGTGCCCCCTCGACACTAGACCACTTGACCGGATCGTTTTTATGCCAAAAAGTAGTTTAAATTACACCTTTTACCCAAATTTTACCCGATGTCGATATCGTGTCCCATTTAAAAGATAAAAGGGAGGGAGGACTTTTAATATCCTCACTGTATATACTATTAAAGCAAATATTTGTAAATACTTAGATATTTTTTTGAAAAGTGCATTTGCTACAAAATGGCAATTACGATTGAAGTACAAATAAAATTTAAAATTTCATGCCGAAGTAATGGGTATTTTATTATGTCAATTGCTAATCGCAACAATGGACTCAATTCTGGATAAAATCTCTAACTTGCCCAGATAATCTTTTTGGGCATGATGGTAACTGATTGCAGTAAAGAACGCTTCTTCTTAAAATAAAAAAAAATTAAGTATCATCTTTCAAGAGAGATTAAACAGTTTGTCGCTAATGTGGATAGTATGTGATATTCTTGAAAACACAGATTTTTAAAGATGTGATTAACGATTTTGCTCAATTAAAATCTAGAAATATACCTCTTTAACCAGCATAATATGTAAAGAATAAGTTAGTGTAGAATCAAAGACAATTATAGTTTCACTATAGACACCCAAAACAATGCTAAATTTTTGGTCATCAGCTTGGACGCTCCCTTCGTGGAATTTATGAAGCGGGAATCCATCGAGTACATACGTAAACAGTACGTATAATTTGCCGCTTCATAAATTCAGCCAAGCCAACGACCAAAAATGTATTTAATTGTTCTGGGAGTTTATAGTGAAACTACAATTGTCTTTGGTAGAATACATCATATAAATATAAATTTATTCTAGTATCTAATGTGACTGTAAGGAAATAAAAATAAATCTTAAATTTTGCATATGTACGTTTTTTATTCATTATGACGAAATAGTGCTAAATTATGTTCATAAGGGCCCCATTATCCTAATGTGCTCAGGGCCTTTAAAAAGTGAAAGACGGCCCTGGCTAAGATCAAAAATTGTTATAAAGAAAAGATGTTTGGAATTAAGAATTACTTTAAAATATACAATTTTGATCAAGATTTTTTTCTGCTAAAATTGAGAAAATTAAAGTTTATACATTAGTGCATTTTACATTATTCCTATTTTGCCGACACTAAATTTAAAAAATAATATTTAAAATTGCCAATTAAATTTCTAACCATAAAATGTGTTGCACTAATGTAAAACCCTAAATTTTCATCATTATCGCAGGAATTTTTTCTTTTTGTAAAGAAACAAAATTGCATATTTAAGAGTAATTAATAATTCTATACTTCTTAAAAAAATATTTTAAAAAAGCTAAAAATTTAAACCTAAATAATATTTAATTTTTATATATTTTTTTTTTAAATTTTCATTTAATTTATCTTAGCAACGGTGGAAGACTTGTCACCAAAACGTCGATTTTTAGTTCACCATTTACTTGTTTTAATATTTTTGATAGTTAAAATTTATTTTCTGGTGTGTACTATAATAATGTAAATAACTACCATCAATTTAATGAACCCGCCGAACCAATACAAAACATATATCTAAACATCTTATTTGTATAACAATTTTCAATATTAGCGAAAATACAGGTACTTGGCTCTTAAGCAAAAATTCCATTTTTGGCCAAACCTCGTAGATGCCTGATAAAATTTGATTTGTGATGGTTATTCTCAAATGTGACTCCCACATCATATCAGAAAGATACCTAGAGAGTCGAGTACAGAGTTTAGTTAAAAGACCACAGGAAGTAAGTTTATTAAGAAGTGCGGCATGCCTGACCTGTTCAAAAGCTTTGGATACATCAAGAGCAACGATCTGGGACTCGTCTAGAACACTCTACAGTAGCTTACTAATATTGTCACTTGTAAAACCACTAGTGCTTAATTTATTTCAAGGCCAGGAATATTTTGAGAATTTTCTTAAAATATTCATGGCCAAAAAAATTCCTGGAATAATTTAAGCACGTGTGATATTTAGTAAGAAAGTTTTACAACAAATTGGTTTTAATTAATTTTCTTTAAAATTTTATGTTTGTGGTTTTGACACGAACTTTAAAAATTATCCCTAAAATAAATATTTTTCATTTTACCAATTGTAGTACTCAATATATGTATATAATTTACGAGTCTATCATTGATTAAAATTTATATTATATTAAATTTATATTACCACAATTGGTACAAATTTAAATTTTGTTAAATTTATACCTAGCTTTCATTTGCTCCTAAATTACTTCTTCTACGTCATTCTTAAGATGTTAAACTAACTCTAGTTGTATACAAATGTAATTTTAGGGACTTAAAACTGTACATTCTTTTATATTACGGGACGTTTAAGATACTACAACTGGTAGAAATTAACATATTCTTTATTCTTAACTTCAATGAATATGTCAAAAATTTCCACTATAACTTGACGCATGCGTTGTTTTCTTTTGAACTTATGTACCTAGTAAAGGATATTAATATATAAATAAAAAAATAAATAATTTGCTCTAGGGTACCCCGCCGGAAGAAAAATACTTGGATTGTCATGGTAACGCAACTAAAATTATTTGATTGGTCAAAAAATAATGGTGTGGAATTTTCTTTTTATTTGATTTTTAGAGCAAAATTACTTTTTTAACGAGAAAGTGTGTCACCCGCTATAGATGATAAAAGCTTAATTTTGATTTATTAATAGACAAATGCCAACATATGCTGCAGTAATAAATTTATAGGGATTTATAAGCATTAAAATTGTGCAGTAGTATTTAATGTAACTAACTTTGTGTAACTAACATAATAAATCAAGTTCATTATTAAGGATACATAAAGTGCATAGCTTGTATCTTTGCTTTTCATACAGAGCTAAAAATATAAAAAGATACATTTGGGAAATATATGTCTGTCATTTTAGGTGTTTACCTTTTTTAATTATAAACATAAAGGAATGGTCTTACACCATTTATTTTCCACTTTTCTTCAAAATAAAATTTCTTTTAAATTAAAAATATAAATAAAAGCGTAATAGGATTATTCTAAATTAAAATAGCTACTAATTTGAATTTAATAATCTATGTATTTGCGCGGATACTGCAGATACAATATTGGCGGTTTTAATGATTTAACTTTTTTATTTTTATAACATAATATTTATATAATAATTTATAATATTATTTTATTAAGGCAGCTTTTACACTCTCCGCTCGCCGCTAATGCTTGTTTTCGTAGCTGTAGCCTAAATAGGACTTAAATACAAATATATTTAACAGACATCAGTAAAAGCTTTGTAATACCGTAGTTACAATAAAAACTAATATTTTATTTTTCACAAGAAATATTAAAACATGGAAATTGGAAAAAATAGATTATGTATATCTATCTTTATTTAATATTCCTACAAAAATACTTTTTATTTCTTACATGTTGTATAGTTTGTGTGAAAAGTTACTTAGGATATTTGGTATCTTATTAAATGTATAAGCCTAGAATAATTGCTATTTATAATGTTAGAAGTAATGCAAATTTACTATGTACACAGGGTCGCAATTAGGGGAGGCTTAGCCCCTCCGAGACGGCGATTAGCCCCCAAAATTATTTTACATTTAAAGAATATTAGCCCCCCAAAAACCAGAGGCTAGTTGCGCCACTGCATGTATGTACAAAATATGACGGTTAACCATAGCATGCCCTAATATTCTTTATATGGTCCGGGAATGTGAAATTTAGCTTTTTTCTTCTGGAAAACTAAGCCAAGTAAAGTAAAGATAATAAGAAACACATAGGTTTTATTTTTAGATGTTTCATCCGGAAAAAATATAAAATTTGCAAGCAAAGTTAGTGGCGTACGTTTTTTTGTCAATAATACTATCTAAGATGTGCCCCACGCCGCCACTAGTTTGAATAATTAAAGCTAGCTAAAGTAAACTCATGTTACAACAAATATCACAACGAAGTTTTATTAAAATTAAATAAGAAATATTTGACATCCTGTCTCATAGAAACTAAGCATTTCTGGACCTATGTTTATATAAACTTTTTTACAAAATATATTATATTTTTTTTTAGTTTGCATGACAACTCACCATTATAAACAGTTTTTCTTTATTGTTTAAAAATATACATTTACTGTATCTTGACCCTTCTTCCATTACAACTCCAAGCCATTATTCCGATTGCTGCCTCTAAATTCAAACGAGGTTAGTAGTAGTAGTATATTTAAAACTAAGGTTATAGTTACTTATAGAATATTTTTCGATAACTTAAACGTTGCCAAGACGGCAACAGCTAGCGCCGCGATGCGTCGCGGCGCTTGTTTCGAACTGCGGCTGTAGTGTCGTCCCGACTCGATGTCGCTGTCCCCCTCCTTTTTGCTTACCAAAATAATGCACTGATAGTCAGAAATTTTCGGGAAAAAATATACATACTGCAGCTGTAGAAATCATTATTTGCAGTGATGACAAAAATAAAATATTTATTAACAAAAATATTTTTAAATATTTTACTTACACGTTTTAGTTTCAAGAAATAGGTAAACATTTTTATTCTATCTACCTTAATAATTTAATTTAACAAATTTGTTTCTTTTTCATCTTCAAAAATCAAAAAAGACGCATTAAAATTTATGGTTTATGCTTCCTAAAATAGGTATAAAATGCATGCATCATTAATTGATATCTTTTTATTTGTTAACACAACACTCTGTTTAATGTAGTGGTATCATAATACATAGTTGTAGATGGTGACAAAAGTTTAAAGTTGTGAATAAAACGTAAAAGTGACGATTTGACACGATATCATTAATTGAGTAAAGCAAAAGATATTTCTTGGACTTGCCTTGTCCTAATTTATTAAAATACACTACACGTCGCATTTCAACTGGTGAGTATCTTCAACCGACTATAAGTGAGTAATGACCATTACAGATTTTTTTTTGTTCTTCCGGTATTTAAAAGTAAACGCAGCGTCAACTTTTTAGATAATTTTAAGTGTTTCTAGGTACCCTTTTTAATACTATATTACAATTTTATATCAAAAGATTTATTAACGCCTCAGCGGCGGCGGCATGATAAATGTAATTAAATTTAATTTTGATACATAATGGCTTCTAAAGCTTCCGGCAAACAGCGGGCGCGATGTGACGTTAGTGTGGCGTGTACGAATTGGAACACTTGTATACATTGAATCCTTGCCTAACAGTCAAACACTCGCGTCCCGCCTGGCGTGTCACGGACGTGTATTCATATGGCATTGACGCGCTCATGTTCCGCTAACGTCACGTCGCGCTTGCTGTTTGCCGGAAGCTTTAACGAATAGGTGAGCACAATATACAGGGTGTAATTTAATTGATGGCTAAAAATACAGGGGATGATTTCCTAGCTCATTTTAGAAAGAAAAGTGCAACAGAAATGTCCTAAACATCATAACTTTTAAGTTACAGGGTGTTAAAGTTTTTACGAAAAATATCGTTTTCTTATAATAACTTTGATACTATTAGATATTTTTATAAAATTTATCATGCACTTACTAAGCATCAATAGGGTTCTTTTGATGAGGATTTTTAAAAAATTATTTTTACCATAACTTACAAAAGGCAGGTATGTCTGGACTAAAATACGATTTTATGATAAACTGTCCAAGATATCGATTTAAATAAGGTATACCTTTTTTGTATAAAAATAATAAAGGAATAAGGCGGTCAAAGCAAAATGTCGAATTTGTCACCAGTATTAAAAATACATACATTACATGAAAAAAAACGCTGCACCCTGTATAATTCCGACTTACTAAACAGCATTTTACCTTTCAAAAGAAGCATTACTATGAGGTTATTTTATAGCCCAAATATCATTGGTACTGTGGCAACAGTTCAAAAGTCATAATTGAAATAGGTTTTTATACCAGATTTGGTATATATATATATATATATATATATATATATATATATATATATATATATATATATATATATATATATAAAAGTGAAAGGTTCTTGAGCCTTGATATAAATACACATTTATTAATTTTTATAGTCATTGATGAGCCATATGCCCAAAGAACTTTACCTTTTAATAATGTATATATGGTCAATATCTTCCTAACAAAGCGCGATAGAACTTTTTTTATAAAGTACTAAAAACTATTTACAAATTAATAATGTTGCTTGTGTAAGTGCTACATACCCAGATTTATATAGCAAAAGAAAAAAACATAATGAAATGACATAGCAAAATTGAAATTCGTAATGTAAGCACCACTACAATAATCAAGTAAATAAAAACTGTTAACTGATTTGTTTGCATGACCTTCTGAAAAATTTTGACTGTGAATTAGGAATACTGGGAATTTTGTTGTTGCTTATAGAAATAAAGCCACAGTATTATATATTTATGAAAAGCTTGTAAAAAGGCAAATTTATTTTTTGACAAATATGCAGGGCGTTCCATTTAAAAACTCATCATTGATCAATATTTTTAAAACAAGAATATTTGAAACAATTATGACTACGCCACTGCATTCTACGAGACAAAAGGGTACCTGAAAATGCTAATTTTCAAAATCGCCCTGTAGCTGAGAAACTAAGATGGCTATGATGGCTTTCTTTATGGCATCTTTTGTTTCACAAAAAGGTAGCTCAGGTTCGCAAAAAATGCAAGATTCTATCTTTAATAATAAATAAGATACGCCGCTGCCCTGCTTTTCAACCAAAATGGGACACCCTGTACAGTAAGGTTCATTAGGTGTGCAAAAAACTAAAACTTTTTATTTGTTATTTTTCAGAATATTTTATTTTATAAGTATAAAAGATAAAGCCTTGTCCCAAACTATATTATTTTGTAAATAATCCTAGGATATACAGGATATGTCCAAAAGGTGAAAACTACATAAGAGTAAAGTAGCATTATTTCAAGATAATAGAATAAATTTTACATTTAAATGTTATTTATCATTAAAAGTTGTTTTCAAATAAAATTTGCGAGAGTGTTTACAAATTTGTTTAAAAATTATTGGTGCAAAATACCAAAAATAGTAAGAGAGCAAATAACATTGGCGTCAGAGAAAAGTTCTGGTTAACGATAGAAAGTGGTCAGTAAAAATTTAAAAAATATTTACACCTATTTTATGCACAATGGTCGCAGTAAGTTTTGTGTCAAAGTTAATAAAAACATCTTTGGGACTATACCATGCGCTCTAAAAAAAATAAAAAAATAATACCCTGTAATTAAAAATCAAATCGGAAAAAAGCATAGGTTTATTAAATTTTTTTCGTACAATCCCACCCTCCAAAAATCCGATAATACTAACTATTGCTGTTTTTAACATAATAATTTTAATAATAGTTTTTTTGTCTCTATTTAATTAAAAATTAAACTTTTAATTATTATTAGCGATGTGCCTATATCGAATTTAGTAAAAATATGCTCTTGAAAATAAAACAAGACAATTTTTTTGTAAATTGAAAAAACGCGCATTTATTAACAGGCATCGTCACATTCGGTCAAATCCGCTTATCAGTTTGGGAGACAAGTACGTAATTAAATGTATGTCACCTTGGACTTACAACTGGATCGTGAGGTTAATGGGATCTTATTCCTTCTGTTCCCCCAGACGGACCGTGAGGCACTTGCCGAAGCAAGGCATCTCTGTATTTGCTACTTGGTGTGGACTCATCAGAGGCGCCTGTTAAGAATCTTTTAGAACCATCGCCTGAAGCAGCGGATTGTTAAGATAATACGTTATTTCGTCCTACATCCCTCCTGCAAACCGGGCTGTGTGGCTGTTAGTGAGCTTAGCTAAAATCATCAGCGGGATGGTTTTGTTCTGGCGACTGACAGTCCAGTTAAGCTGATGCTAAACGAGATTCGTGCTGTCATGATAACTGACTAAAATATGGAGGGTGTCCGGAAAGGTAAAGTCAAAAATAATTGAGGTGATAGAGTGAGCCAAAATAATGTTAGTACTTTATAAAAAAAAGTTCTATCGCGCTTTGTTAGGAAGATATTGACCATATATACATTATTAAAAGGTAAAGTTCTTTGGGCATATGGCTCATCAATGACTATAAAAATTAATAAATAAAAATTCCTGTGTATTTATATCAAGGCTTAAGAACCTTTCACTTTTATATATATATATATATATATATATATATATATATATATATATATATATATATATATATATATATATATATATATATATATATATGAGGTGAAGGTTCTTAAACTACATTTATTTCTTATTATAGTCGTGATGAATCCAAGACACCTTTAATAATGTAGCTATGTCTTTCCTAACGATATTTTTTAGTCAACATTATTTTCCTCTATAGTCGGTGCTGACGCTTTATCTGTACAGCCAACGGACGTCGGTCGCAAGTAGACAAATACCGATGATTGGCAACCGCGCGGCAGAGTAACAGACGTCGTATTGTGTCCGCTCGACGTGTTCTAACGGGCGCCTCTGTGGTTCACTGCGCTATCGCGAGGGCCTCGTCTGGAGAACAGGAGGAATAAGTCCCATTAACCTCACGATCCAGTTGTAAGTCCAAGGTGACATACATTTAATTACGTACTTGTCTCCCAAACTGATAAGCGGATTTGACCGAATGTGACGATGCCTGTTAATAAATGCGCGTTTTTCAATTTACAAAAAATTGTCTTGTTTTATTTTCAAGAGCATATTTTTACTAAATTCGATATAGGCACATCGCTAATAATAATTAAAAGTTTAATTTTTAATTAAATAGAGACAAAAAAACTATTATTAAAATTATTATGTTAAAAAACAGCAATAGTTAGTATTATCGGATTTTTGGAGGGTGGGATTGTACGAAAAAAAATTTAATAAACCTATGCTTTTTCCGATTTGATTTTTAATTACAGGGTATTATTTTTTTATTTTTTTTAGAGCGCATGGTATAGTCCCAAAGATGTTTTTTTATTAACTTTGACACAAAACTTACTGCGACCATTGTGCATAAAATAGGTGTAAATATTTTTTAAATTTTTACTGACCACTTTTAACTTTTATCGTTAACCAGAACTTTTCTCTGACGCCAATGTTATTTGCTCTCTTACTATTTTTTGGTATTTTGCACCAATAATTTTTAAACAAATTTGTAAACACTCTCGCAAATTTTATTTGAAAACAACTTTTAATGATAAATAACATTTAAATGTAAAATTTATTCTATTATCTTGAAATAATGCTACTTTACTCTTATGTAGTTTTCACCTTTTGGACATATCCTGTATATCCTAGGATTATTTACAAAATAATATAGTTTGGGACAAGGCTTTATCTTTTATACTTATAAAATAAAATATTCTGAAAAATAACAAATAAAAAAGTTTTAGTTTTTTGCACACCTAATGAACCTTACTGTACAGGGTGTCCCATTTTGGTTGAAAAGCGGGGCAGCGGCGTATCTTATTTATTATTAAAGATAGAATCTTGCATTTTTTGCGAACCTGAGCTACCTTTTTGTGAAACAAAAGATGCCATAAAGAAAGCCATCATAGCCATCTTAGTTTCTCAGCTACAGGGCGATTTTGAAAAATTAGCATTTTCAGGTACCCTTTTGTCTCGTAGAATGCAGTGGCGTAGTCATAATTGTTTCAAATATTCTTGTTTTAAAAATATTGATCAATGATGAGTTTTTTTAAATGGAACGCCCTGCATATTTGTCAAAAATAAATTTGCCTTTTTACAAGCTTTTCATAAATATATAATACTGTGGCTTTATTTCTATAAGCAACAACAAAATTCCCAGTATTCCTAATTCACAGTCAAAATTTTTCAGAAGGTCATGCAAACAAATCAGTTAACAGTTTTTTATTTACTTGATTATTGTAGTGGTGCTTACATTACGAATTTCAATTTTGCTATGTCATTTCATTATGTTTTTTTCTTTTGTTATATAAATCTGGGTATGTAGCACTTACACAAGCAACATTATTAATTTGTAAATAGTTTTTGTTAAATCATTTTTTTGATTTATTGTAAGCATAATATATTTAGTTTATTCTTAATTCAAAAAACATAAAACAAAAATGTATTAGTTTGAGTTAAGAAATAAGGAAACGTAATTTTAACAAAAAAATGTGTTGCATTGATTAAAAAGATCAGTAAATGTAATATATTAATAGGTGTTTTTTTAATAATAAATTTAGAAAATTATTTAATAACTAATTATTTACCTATTAAAAATTTTGCTCCAAAAAGTGCTATCTACTTTGATTTATATATCAAAAGAAAAATATTATTAGGTTTGAAAGCAAAATTTAATTTTAAAATTCGTTACGTAAGCTCCACTACAGTAAACTCAATATTAGAAAAAATGGTAACTGATTTATTTTGCATGGCCTACTGCAAAATTTTGAATATAAAATATGAAAATTTAGAATTTTGTCGTTGTTTATAAAAATAAACGTATAGTGTTATATTTTAAAAAAGCTTGTAGAAAGGCAAATAAATTTTTTGACAAATTTCATTTAAAAAATCCAACAATGATTAATATTCCGAAAACAATAATATTTGAAAAAAATCCTGACTACGCCACTGCATTCTACGAACAAAATTATATGGGAATCAACTTTTATCTTATTGATACGATATTAGCCAACTGAGATTTAACAGATACCTAAAAATGCAAATTTTTAAAGTCACCATGTAACTCAGAAATTAAAAGGGCTTTGACGACTTTGTTAATGGCATTTTTGTATCACAAAAAGTAGCTTAGGTTCACAAAAACCGTAGGGTTCTATCTTTAATAGTTAATTTAATAAAAGATATTTCGCCAATATTTTGTAACAATATTTAAAATTTTGTGTAAACCAAAAGAAACTGAGTGACTAACTAAGTAATAAAAGTGATGGCAAAACAAATACAAACAATTTAATTATAAACAAAAGGGTACAGTTAAGCATCGGTAAAAAAGTAATAAATTTAAATTAATTTAAAAAGTTTGATAATTGGTGCAATCAACAGGAAAAGTTCTATTAGCAAAGCTTAAATAATAGGTATTCCGTTCAGGTTACATACTATTCTTTTCTACGACTATTCTAACCATATATCCGAACAAAATTTTAAACTTGTGTTTCTCAGAAAATGACAGGCTTGCTAGTAATTTCGTGGGCACCCGGTATATAAGTAGCACCCAGATCATCAGCTGATAATATTGACCCTTGCGGCCTAGAAATGCAGGTTGTGAAATACCATGTCCGTTTTGTGATGTATTTAAATGTCATAATAACCTATTGCTCTTTTTCCTGTAATTATAATATCTTATTTTAAATTTGGTTTTTTAAAATTTAGATGTTTTTTTATTACTTATTTAAATTCCTTTATTTAACTATATTAAAAACTGTTCAATTTGTTCAAAAAATACTTTAAAGTTATTCTAGTAATAGACACCTTTCATGGATACCAATAAAGGTAAGCTACGAAAATTACGTCAGGCGCTATTCCAAGTTCGTTAGGCCATGATATAAATTTGGCCAAGAGTCTCCTATAAACGAGACTATTAACGTCGTCCTTAAACAGGATAACGGTCCTTCATTAAACGAAACCGTTCAAGCACCACCACATATTCTGCTGAACATAAACATTGATGCATGCATATTGTGTTGAGCGCACGCGGTGCCAATGTTGGCCAGCATAGTGCAGATAGATTTATAAATTTTCCTTAGTCAGGAAGTAGTGACGGTAAATTTAAGCATGGAATAAAAGAAAAGCTTGTTATCAAGTAGTTAACAAATTTAAGGTATTAATAAAAATTACTAGGGTAATTGGTGTTCGAATTTTACAAAATTCAGTAATAGGAGTCTGTTTAGATCAGCAAAGTTAAACGTCAGAAAAACAATTTGCACTAAGGGTTACTAATAGCAAAGACCTCGTTACAGTTGTCTTACTATAAGAAATGGATTTGTTTCTGTATTATCACTGCCTTGTTAAAAAGAAGTCGTAAAATGCAGTATCATATGCGTTTCGGTACTTGGACAAGGTTGTCTGAAATATCATCAGATATCTAAGAACCAAGCCCCCACTGTACCTATAACTCCTAAAATGGCTTCGTAAACCGTCCTTTAAACTAAAAAAAAATAATTTTGGGCAATTTGTTGCTGCTGTTGAAACAATATTGTCAAGAAAATAAAAGCAAATCGTGCACTACTGAATTGTGCATGGTAAAACACCACTTCTATTATGAGTACTAACAATTTTAATAAACGTTTAAACTGGCCTAATTTTAGATTTTTAAGGCTCGCTAACAAAACCCTATTTATTATTGTTAAACGCTTAGCAGAAATTTTATTAATTTTATTAAATATTTTAATTTCTTAAGAAGATATATATGACAAACAATTAGTTGTTGTTTTTGTCAAAAACGCTTTAATTTACTATTTATATTCTCTGGCTTTAATTATCGAAGAATATTAAACCCTTATTAATGCTGCAACATTATTTTTAGTGTCGTGAAAGTTTTAAAAAAATCTTTTTTGATAGATTTTTAGTACCATTTGCAACAGAATAACTCCAATGATGTTACATGTCCCAACTAAACAAAAGCTTGTTTTTGTCAAAAACGCTTTAATTTACCGACATTAAACAGAAGTAGGTCCATTTATTTTAGTCAAGCGCTTAAGCTACCCGGAGACACTTATTTCATTTATTTATTAAAAAGGGTGTAAAACTAGTTAACACTACTATGTGGGTTAGTCCGCCCCTAGCAAAGTAATGAAGGCAAATGTTTATTAAAGATAGTATTCTAAGGACTTTTATCTTCTATTCATCGTATAAAAAAAATTACGCTAAGAACTACAAAAGTTAATAAAAAAACGATTTTTAGCGGCGTCTTTAAGATCACATATCTGTGTAAGAAGGGGTTTTGGGAACTTTTTTATAAAAACTTGTCACATTATTTTCATGTGTTCTATATGAATCCGATAAATTGCCCACAAATTCTTGAACTTTCGGGTTCGGAATTATCCTATTTTTTTCCTATTTAGTTACATTACTATAATCCAATCACTTTTTTTATTAAAAAGCTTTAAATTTATGTAAACACAGATATTTAAAAGTTTTAAGAAAATACAATTATTTAACTTAATATTTTAAAGTTTTTGTTGATTAAAAGAAGCTTTTTCACGTTTTGTTAGCAGATTTGCTGTTTGCGCTACCAAAATATTTTCCAGGGAAAATGATATAGTTTCTTTCTTTTTTTTTGTTGTTGTCTAAATAAATCAAATGCATATTCGTTATCTTCTTCTGGACTTCTGTGGGAGCGATATAAGGGAGTTAATTTTAGCTGCTTTTACAATTTCTGGTCCATTAACATTATCAATTTTCATTTACCAGATAAGGTAAGAGAAAGGAAGGTAGAGCTCACAGTAAAAGTATTGCACATATGATAAGAAGCAGGTAGGGAGTATCAAAAGCCTAATATAGGACTCCTTCCTTTTTTCGTAAGCACAACTGTGGTAAAAACAGTTTATTGCTATTGCGACCCACCTCGAAGCTTTAAGGCAATTCTTAAATTTAGGTCGGTTTTACAAGTTGTGGGTATCTTTATTATTTGCTATTTAAGTATATTAAAACTTTATTAGGTTAATCGTGTAGTTTTTGGTATAAAATATCATAAGAGCTGGCAAAATATTTTTATTGTATGAGAGTTTGTTGGTTGGCAATTTCTTTAATTATATTTGCAACAAATAATTGCAAATAAATAAATGTCCCAAACGAAATTACCAAAAAGTAACAAACTTGAATAAAACAAGAGAAATACTTGTTAAATAACAGAAATATTGGACTTCCTCGGACCAATAGGCCAAATGTTCGCCTGCCAAGAGATTGGAACTGTCAAAACTGTATGGCGACTGAGAAAATATCCCCTTATAGGAACTCAAGTAGCATATATAAGTAGATATGCTAGGCCAGTACGAGCACAATAGGGGTAGTTTTTCCCATGTATTTCTTATGGGAGAAATTTAAGGTTCGATCTGCAATTTTATCGCCATCCCACCCCCAAACGCAAAATTAGAATTTTTCATGCCCTAAGTCACCACGTGCTAGATTG
>JACEGR010006766.1:0-57129 GCA_014170235.1 Listronotus bonariensis | reverse complement strand
AAAAAACACACTTAAAACACAAAATATATCAGTAACGCAAAAACTGCGGCAACTACAAAAGAATAACCTAACCTTTTGTATTTTGTGGAATAACCCACACCATGCAAAAACCCAGAACTATCTGGTTCATCTGCGTTGACCAAAAAATGTATTTGCAATTAGCGCCCTCCCTTGGGTATGCTCCTAACTAAAATTATAGTGTATTCTTGGTTGCGTCGAACTTGTATTCATTGGCTCCCATAACACTTTCTTTTATATAGTTAGTGTTATGTGTTAGTCACTCTAGTTGGAGAATGTACATGCATATTTAAGTTGTGTGACTTTAACAGGTTCTGCAGCTCAAACGTGTATGGATTGTCCCTATTGTTTTATGCAATTGAAAGTCAATGGAACCTGCCGAAACAACGACATAATCATCCTTATTAAAGTCCCTAACTAATAATTCCACACATTCCATAACATTATCATAACATCCACCAGGTTTAACAAAAGATACAATTTTAAAGTTTAGTTGATTAAACTGTTTGGTTATCGATTGGTGAAAGAAACGCACATGTCCATCCGTAAGCAGAAGCAATCTTCGTTGTTTTTTGTTTTCCGGTGGCGGTTGTGGAGACGAGCAATATTCGTCGCCAGAGATAGTACCAACAGTTGTAACTGCATGTATAGAAATCGCAGTCCTATTCTTTTCAATATCGGTATCAGAGTTGACCCTTTTCTTCTCAGCATCAAGTTCTTCATGCAAGTTGGAAATAGCAAAGTTCGCTTTTTTAGGTCGGTGACATACAACTCATTCTCTTTTGTTAGTGTCTCAATACTTGTTAGCATGTTGTTTTTGAATAAATTCAATTCATTTAAATCATTAATGAGTTTATCTGAGTTGTCTTTTAGTATTCTTATTTGTTCCAATAATGCATTATTTCTTTCAATAAGCAGTAGATTTTCTCTGTTTAAACGCGACGCTTCAGTTTGCAGTTCTTTGATTTTTTCAATATACCCCTGCTCGACGGTTAGTGCCTCCTCTGTGAAATCCTGAGTACTTCTCTTTAACCTTTTGATATGAGCATTCTTCTCTTTAAGTTCAGTACGGATTTTGGATATTTCCCTTGCGGATTCTTCACAGCTTTCTTCGTGTGCGCATTTAATTTTTTGGATGTGGATATCTTTTCGTTTTAAATCAGATTTTGCCTTATCAAGCTGTTCAATAATTTTCCCCACATTCGAACTATCCTTTAAACTATGCCTGCAGTTTGGACAATAAAAAATCAATGTCCTTTGTGTAAGTGCTATAGCATAAGCTTCTGTGGTGTTAATTTCAGCACAGTTCTTGCAGAAAACCTCCTTGCATGTATCACAAGGGGCTGCAAAGGTTTTATCATCCCTGGGCCTTGACTTAAAAACGCATTGTTTAAGACACTTTACACAGGTTAAAGTCATGTTGAAAGTCCTCACCAGAAAAAAATATCACGCTAAACGACAGAAAAAATATTGTGACGTAGAATTTTGAATACTATGGCCATTTTACGTCACTGGGGCAAATGTACCATATGGAACTATCTTCTTGGGACCATGAGACCGGTGGACCATTAAAACTAACTTTTCATTTTTTAAAAACCAACTTAACTTATTTGACTAACTTAATTTTAGTACGGGCATCAATTTTATATTTTTTTAACCCAATAAAAACAAATCATCTTGTTAAATTATTTTCCAAGATAATATATCCCGGATGTAACGGTATTGTTGAACAACACTGTTTCTTGATACTCCTAAAAGGGCTGCTGTACTGGAAACTTTGGACTGACATGCCCAGTGCCATATCATTACCAAAACATCCCTTACTGGAATTTTTATTCTTCAAAATATGTTCCTGTTAGCACTGAATAACATTTTTTACAGTTTTTACAATAAAGAACACAATTTAATGAGGATGCTCCATTTTTGCGGAGAATAGGGCACTTTTTTCGACAGTTGCGGACTTTGCATCGATAATAGGTTTTAATTAATTTATTCTTCTGCAAATATTTGACGAGATCCTCGACACTCTTTTTGAATAACATGAAAGAGATCATAAATATTCCTAATTTCCATTTTTTTTGTAAACAAATTCACCCTAAGACAAGTTTAAACAAATTCAAGTGTTTTGATACACAAATAACAAAAAACAACTTGGCAACAGCGATTAACAGAAGTCGCAATCGGTATATCGCGGACGTTTTCGAAAATCTCCGAACCGAGATGAGCAAGCTTAACGGGCAATTAAGACAGTAACCTAATTCATACATTTTTGTTTTAATCAAGTTTTTTATTAGTTTTCGTGCGAATTTTATGATTTTTTCAACTTTAATTGGATTTGGACATGTTATTATTATAATTTATTATAATAGAACGCGTAACAATTATAAAATCTTCCAAAATTTTAAGTTATAGTGTTTCCGTATAGTGTGACGTAACCCCTGGCTTAACTAACTAACTTAACTAAAATAGTCTGTATACTACATCACCATTAATTAAATATTTTTAAAGAGCTTTAAGAAATACCACGTTTGATATGTCCATTTATTATAGTTTAAAAAATATGGCCATTCAAATTTGAAAATTATGTTAAATATCCATTATATCTTCAGCTTTAAAGCACTAAGTTTAGTGTCGAAGATAAAATATACCACTATATCTACAAATTTTTAGATTTGGATGGCCATATTCCCAATAGTATAAAAGATTGTAGTGTCCTCTGAGACGCCACTGGGCCCAATGATCCTAATCCAAGTAGAACTTTATTAGCGTCTTAGTACATTAAATAGGTGTACCAATTTTCATTTAAATCGGTTAAAGGGTTCTTAAAATATCGCCTTTTTTTAAAAACTAATGCCTATGAGATTTTTTTCTTAAAAAGACAGGAAATCATCCCTTTAAGTTTTGTACCGTAGTTCGGAAACACCCTGTATATCATGTTCTTAGCTTTTTTTATTGTATGACGTCATCCGAGCATGTCAACAGTTGGTGAGTCAAGAAGAAAACACAGTCTGCACAGTCTGCTTTGACAGCTCAGGTTTTTAAGTACAAAAGTCCGATTACTTAATGCCTATCCAGTCCGTTGTGCCTTTTGGGTTGGGTGCAGCGTAATTTTTTCTTAAATTTTTGAAGCTCCCATCTACGTTTTAAAGTAAACTTCGTGCTTTGTGATGGAATATCAAAGTTCTGGCTTTAACAAATTGTGAACAAAATCATATGGCTATATTTCCACCAAGTGCAGTACAATCCAATAAGGTGAACTAAGAAACGCTGCTATTTTTGTAGCATTATAAAGAAGGCAGGACTCGAGAAAGTCTTATCTACTAAAGTGGTTTAAAGATATCAAGATTCCGCTTAAAAACGGTATTTGGTCCATCGGGTGGCTTCTGAAAGTAAGTAATTTAAAAATAATGTATTTAAAATTGGCTCTATAGATGAATGTGGATACGACACAGCCCTCAACTTTTATGTGAGCTATAGGGATATAACAGTTGGTCTATTTGCATTGCACTTACAAAATATTGGTAATTGTCTAGAACAGCGGGTAACAGTGCCGAATAGGGTTTTCCAAGCCGTTTTTAAGATTTGAAAGTAACCTGATTCATCTGGTGGTACGGGCAGAAGCTGACTCGGTTGAATATTTCCGGCGTGAGATATCCATCGCTCAAATTTGAACCAAGCTATTTCTCACTATATTCCCCTTCTTGCACAATTTCAGTGTCACACAATATTTGATTTCACCTTTTAAAACCACAGCTTACATTATTTTTGAATTAAATTGCGTGGCTTTTCTTGATAATCCGGCAACCATACATACACATAGGGCTTCATGGCAAACTGGGATTAAAATGATTCAAAGTATAGCTATGCAGTTTAATGCAAAAATAATGTAAAAACGTAGAAAAACGGGGTTTTAAAAGGTGAAAATCAAATATTGTGTGACACTTTAGCTTTAAATCAAGAATTGTGTAAAAAGAAGGGGGAATATAGTGTAAATAAGCTTAGTTCAAATTTGAACTTTGATGATGGATATCTCCAGAACCAAACATTTCCGCCAAATAATTCTTTCAGATTCGTGATCAGCGCCCCAAAAAACCCCCGTATACCAAATTTCGTCAAAATCGGAGTTGCTCCCATTTTCTAGAAAATTACCAAAAAAAATGATACTTACTGATTTTAGACCCTCTTCTAAATACAATACAAGTGGCGCTGATCCAAAATATCCCGTTTTTAATTAATTATAACTAAAGAAACTTTCGGGACCGGGGAGTGAATAGGGGTGCTGGGCGGGGTAAAATGAGTGAATGTTTTGCCAAGATCACATACAGAATTAAGTAAAAATTATATTTTTTCCGAATATTTTTGATGAAAAATAAGAAATTTAAAAGAAAATGAAAAAACTTAATTTATAACCTCTAAATGACAAATTCAGGTTACGAAAACGCCATTTATAGCAAGTAAAATGTAAAAGCAATTGGCAACATCGAATATTATGTCAAAAAGGTAAAAAGTAAATTCGTCCTATTTTTTTAATAAAAATATTGTGAAAAAAGGTTTTTTGCCGTTTTGATAAATTTTTAAAAATAAATGATACTCACTGATCTTAGACCCTTTTCCTAATAAAAAAACCAGTGGCGCTGATCAAAATATCCCGTTTTTAATTAATTTTAACTTAATAAACTTACGGGACCGAGAATTGAATAGGGGTGATGGGCCGGGTAAAATAGGTAAAATGAGTTAAAGCCAATTAAAAAAAACGCTTTGCTAACCAGAACTAACCTGACCGTGACTTACGGCACGTTGAATTTTATTTAAAAAAATCCACTACATATACAACTCGGATGCGTAAAGTTGAACAGATATAAGCCGTTGTTATAAAAAGATTTAACTAACCAGAACAAACCATTACCCAAAACTGTTAGTTCTGGTTAGTTATATCCGTTTTTATTCGCTTTATCAAGGATAAAAACAGCTTTAATTAACCAGCAAGCTTGTTTTTAAATACTGAAAACCAACCAAAAAAACAGGGAATAAATAAAAAACAACCTTGTAAGTGAAAAAAGTTTTTATTATTTAAAAATAATTTACAATTGTAATAAACTAAGTTTTATTTATAAAATTTATAAATCTTAAAAACTACAAATAAATATGAATAAATTAAAATGAAATGAAACTACAACGAAGGGGGATAAATCCTGCCAACTTCTTTAAAAAGACATGAACATCATGGGGAAATGTGTTGCTTCTTTTGAATAAAAATTCAGCCAAGTAGCCTACAAAATGATTTTCTTTCCTTCCATACCTTGGAACTGCTCCTCGGACATCTCTCCATGTACGTTCCATGATGTCAATCCGAAATGATGGTGGTACCTGGATAAATCCATTCACGGATCACTTCCAAAAGGGTATCTAGTTCTGTCCTGAACTGGCACTAAAAAAACTTTTTTACTTTCTCTCTCAAACCCTCCAAAAACCCAATTTCCTTCTATTCGTCTTCCTCTATTATATTTTCGTTTGCCAAATTTTGCTTCGTCAATTTCTACTGTTTTTCCGGCACCTCCAAGTTTTTCTGAGTTATTATTCACCCACTGTACACAAATCTCTCTACAAAACGAAGACCAGTCCACAACGATATGTGAATTGCAGTTTAGCTCATTCATAATAAACCTCTGCCTTGGAAATGGAATCCGTAGCCATAACACTGTTAAATAGCAAACATTTTCGATTGACAATTTTGCATTATAAAACCAGGTTCCAAGTTTAGCACTTTTTTAAATTTGCATTTTTCAACTTTTTTTCCCCTTTTTATTTATTTTAGAGCAAGTAAAAAACAAACTATTGATATTTACCTCCAGTACTCCGCCACAAGAATCACATGTATTTAAGCGTGGTAGTACTCCATGATTGATTAAAAAATCTACCAATTGCCTTCTATTGACTAAAAGTTGTATAAAGTCTCTTAGCGAGTATTCACAGCTATTGCACTCCATTTTATTTGGTAAAATAGGCACTACACTTTTTTCGCAACTGAAACACTATTAACTTTCTTATTTTTAGCTCTTTCGCTTATGAAAACTCATTAACTAGCAATGATTTACTTACCAGCGCCTGCCTTTTATATGTATTTATATGCTTACCTTTTAAGTTCTGCACAAATCCAGAAATAATCTATTTTTTCTAAATATTTCTCGATTTTGTCTTTTAGATACTAGAACAATTTATTATTTACCCTCTCATTTTATTAATACCTTCGTTTCACACTACAGATTATTTCCATCTTTTTTCTATACTATACAAAATTAAAGGATAGCATCACATAACATTCTAGAAGAGTATCAAATAAAATGAACTGTGAGCTTCATGGACTGTTCAAAGCGGTTTATCTCTGTCTTGCCTATTTTATAAGAAAACAATAAGGATAGATATACTTGAAATCAACGAACTCCTCTTTGAAATGTAGAAATTTATACCATGTTGCCGATTGTTCATAATAAGAGTGAATAACTTTCAAAAATTTACAATTTTTATTTTTTTACAAAAAATACTAAATTATTTATAACTGCGCCATTACACTATTATTAGGAACAAATAAGAAATAACATGTAAGCCAAAATTTTTTAAAAATCTTAAAATTGGCAGAAAACCCTATTCGGCATAATTACCGAACAGCGTTTCTTACCCTTTCTCAGGCCCCAGACCCCTAGAAAAAAGCACAATTTTAAAGACCCCATAGGGTTGCCACCCTTTAATTGATGATGACCGGAAGGAGTGGCGTACCGGCGCAAATTTTAAAAATGGGGTTCCGTCACACTATATGGAAACACGATTTTCACTTTTTTTCAAAACTAAACAAAAAAGGACTTCTTAAATAATACATTTTACGAAAAAAAATGCGGGTTTTTTTTTTATTAAAAAACAAGTTTAAAAGTCGCAAAATTCATACAGTGTTGCCATACAGGTGTATTAGTCCTAAAAACAAATAAAAGATATGTTGAGTTAGACCTAACAAAACCTACTAGAACCTGCTAAAACTAAGCATAACTTAGCAGAAGTAACAAAAACTAGCGTTGACTAACAAAAACTAACCTGTTTACCTACCCCAATACTAATTTAAAATGACACAAAGTTGATATATCTTATAAAAATAAACAACTTGGCAACACCGGTTTTCCAAATACTTACTTCTAACCCTAATCATGACGGTAAATTAAACCATGCATTTTCGTGTGATTTTCGTATTTAAACAATTTTTTATGTCTTTATTAAAAGTTTTTGCAATTTTCCGCCTTTTATTTGATTTGTTGGACCGTGTTTTACCATATAGATAAATAAAATATGCAAAAATTTTAAGTTATAGTGTTTCCGTATAGTGTCACGTAACCAAAAATGGTAACAGTTTAATATATTTTCTGCTATTTCAAGGGTTTAAAAAAAATATTGATATTTACACATTTTAGACACTCTTCTAATAAACGCACATCCAAAATATTCTGTTTAAAAAAAAATATATCAGTAAACAAACTTACCGGACCAGGGAGTGAAAAGGGGTGCTGGGCGGGGTAAAATTGGTAAAACGAGTTAATGAAACTAAACATCACATCTAAAATTAAGTAAAAATTACAGTTTTTCCACATATTTTTGAGAATAAATTAGTTAAAACGGTAATTGGAAATTTGGTATTTTGGGGCGCTGATCACAAATCTGATTTTTTTTTTTTTTGAAATGTTTCAATCTTGAGATATTCTTCATTAAAGTAGAAATTCAAACTATCCTTATTTTTACTATACTCTCCCTTCTTTTGCACTAAATTCCTGATATAATACTAAATTGGCACACTATATCTTATTGACCATTAAAAAACCATTTAAAACCAATTTTTTTATTGATTTTATGCCTTTTTTATTAATATAAAAGGTTTGCTTTAAATCAAGTCGCCATTATACAAAGAGGTGTATGCATGGTTGCAGCATTATAGGAGTAAAAAATTTAGAATTTAATGAAAAAAACGTGTGAAATACCTAAAAACGTTTTTTAGACATGTTCATAAAATATTGTGTGCCAATTTAGTGTTTTAACAAGAATTTTGTGCAAATAGAAGGCGGAATATATGGAAACCAAGGATAGTTTGAATTTTAACTTTGATGATGAATACCTCGAATAGGAAACTTTAAAAAAAAAATCTTTTACATTCGTTATCAGCGTCCCAAAAAACCCCCGTATAGGTACCAAATTTCTTCAAAATCGGAATTGCCGCAACTTTCTAAAAAATTACCATTTAAACTTCCATAGGTAAGACTGCGGACCCCCTAACACATGCTTGCGGACCCCCAGGGGTCCAGGGACCACAGGTTAAGAATGGCTGGTCTAGAGAGTGGAAGCAACTGCGATTTTGACAAAATTTGGCTTATGGGTTTTTTGGCGCAATGATCATGAATCTGAAAGATTAAATTGAAAATCAAACTTATCTTTTTTACCATATTCTCCCTTCTTTTTGCACACAATTCTTGATTTAAAGCTAAAGTGGCCCACAATATTTGATTTTCACTCTTTAAAACCATGTTTTTATGTATTTTACACCTTTTATTGCTAAGGTTCCCTTTAAAAACACTGCAAACATGCATACACTGCTTCAACGCCTTCACCGTAACTTACTATGATTGCAAAACTATTGAAAGTGAACCTATGCAATTTAATTCAAAAAAAAGTGTTAAAATACATAAAAAATTAGGTTTTAAAAGGTTAAAATCAAATATTGTGTGCTACTCTACCTTCAAATTAAGAATTGTGTGCAAGAAAAAGGGAAAATAAAGTTAGATTTTTGGGGCGGTCTAAATTATTTTTATTCGTCACGATCAGTTTTAGTGCAGCCAATCACGTAGGAATGCATATAAATTTTGATTTTTATAATAAGTTACATTTTACCCTTCTTGGGAGGTGGTGGGGGAAAATTGAACAGATAAAATTTATTTTTATTATAATATGGGGGTCTGACTTGACTTTTTTTTTTTTTTGTTGGGTTGTGTAATCCATATGCACATTGTGTCAGCTAAATTCTTTTACTTAAAGGGTTTACTACCTCTGGGACTATAAGTCATCTTTTTTTTTCGTCCAAATAAATCATGACTTACTAGGTATGTTAAAAAACCGTTTTTCCTCTGTTTTAGTTAATATTTGTAATAGAAAAAAGGGTAAACAGATTAAGAATTTTTTTATACCATTAAACTTAATTTTCTCAAGAAAACATAACCAATAGCAAAAAAATTATTATGTACTTTTGATTACTTATGCTTTTTAATCAAGCACTCTTAAAAATATGTTTTTCTAATTTTTTTTTTTTAAAGTAATATTTTCGCGATTTTGAACCACCCTGTATATCGTACAGCAAATTTTATTATAGCTTTTAAAATTTTAATCAAAGCAAAAATTTTAATAAAGAATACCTTTTTTTCGAAGTATTAAAATTAAAAATTTTTACAGATATAGTTAAGTCCATCCGTGGGCACAGTGTTTATTAAGTTTTTAGAATTTTGTTTCAAATTGTATTTAAATGAACTTAAAAAGTGTTGCATAGAAAAAATACAATAATAAATGTGAAATTTAGAGAACTACTTTAGTTTTTATATGCTTCAAAAAATTAAAAAAAAAACAGTTAGTACTTCTGACAATTTTGCTCTAGACGCAGCCTCATCTTCCTTATGAGGTAGGGTCACAGTTGCTAGTGACTGTTCAACTGAGTTTTTACCTTATGCTATTAGTGTGACCCTTATAAGCTCTTAGGTCCAAGCCAGTGGCAGCTCGTCAGAGAAGGCAAGGGAGGCTTAGCCTCCCCATATAAATTTGAGGCTATTCATCGCAATAAATTTAAAAATATTGACAAATAATTATGAATATTTATTTCTACCAATGCTTGGGTATTACTTTACCATTAGTTTTTAATATAAATTCATAATATGCCCGAATTAACACTATCACTACCTACCACACTGCATCAAACCGCCCACGAACTGCTTTAAATAAACAGATTCGAGAGTCCGGTCAAGCAGAGACAAACGTCCCGCTTTTTAATTTTCTACGCTTAAATTCAACCCCCGGCGGAGGCTAGCCTCGGTTGGTCTTAGTCGTGTCGCTTGTGTGTTTGTTTTTGTTTTGATATAGTTATTCTGAATGGCATGACTGGCCGAGACTGATAAAAATATTTCAGTAAATCGTTTTACTGTTTCTTGGTAATATTTGTTTATGAAACGGGCAGTATAGCAGTGCTTTTTGGTAATATTTTTAATGAGTTTTTAAAGTGTTTTCTTTCAAGGTGCTTTCGGTAAGTTTTTTCAATTTAATGTGGATAAGTTGAACGAAATTAAAAATTCTGACGATATAGTCGATTGGTTGCTGACAAATAGTTTTAATTCTTTATCTTATGATAATAAATTTCACAATATTAAAACTCTGGGATGGCCTTAACCAAATTTGATTTCAATTAATGCGTCAGGTAATCGACAAAATCGAAAATTTAATATAAGTTGGTACTCGAGTTGGTACAATAAATGTGACGAGAAGAGTTCATTTATCTAAAATGACTCAAAGGCAACCCTTTTTCCTTATTTTTGTTTTTTAATGGTCAGTTTTATACGTATAATTTTAAATTTACCCATAAATGCGGCAATACAATTTTTATTTAAATTTATGCAATTATTACGTATTTTGCTTTAAATAGGTGCGGTACCCCAAAAAATTACCGGCCTTTTCTTCTATGTGTATATAGTCTTTATGACTAGAGCGTCCCCTGTTCTCCAATGCACGAGCCGCCAGGGTCCAAGCCCTCTTTTATTTATTGTAAATGTATTTATAACTAATAATTAAATAATATATGCCACTAATGACATTATTAATTTTAATATTTACTTTTAAAACACTTAGCGAGACACTTAGTTTGTAATGTCAAGAACCAGAATAAAAAAAGTATGTCCCAACTTATATGAAGAATACATTTTAAAAAGTGTTTTGTATTCTTCAATTTTTCCCTGATTATGCTGTGTTTGTGTTCATGTGTAGGACACTGTTGATATCACCATCGGATTCGTTAAACCTAATAATATCAGATTTTATACTTCTTTTTACTTATATAAGAATGTGTTTATGATAGAATGGAGGCAATAAATACCTTAACCCTAGAAGTAGGTAAGTATGACTTTAGCAATTTTGTTTAAGTGTTTAATGTTGTTTTGACTTCCCTGGTATAAACCATTAATCAGCAATTGTGAGTATCACGATATTTATGAAAAATATTACGATATATGACGATCTAACTCAACTTACCTTAGTCCAAAAGTGGATGATTTTGGAGATACAGGGTGTTCTGGTTTTAGTTTTTATAAACAGTTTTGGTAATAATAAGAATATAATAGAAGGGGTTTTGGAAGGTGAGAAATAAGAATCGGCTATCAATTTAATTGTGAACTTTAGGGGGCGACACCTGCAGTATCTTGAACAAATTATAAATGAAATAAAAAGCCCTGGCGGTTTTCCAATCTTTTGTAAAAAACGTTCTCCGTCAATAACTCTCTTGACGTATTTCGGTGATTTTCTCAAATCTACCTCTTTTCGCAGATAACTTAGTGGTAACTTTTTAAATAAACACCCTGTTTGTTGGCATATTGTTGATATCTCAAAAACTAGCAATACTTGGTTAGTAGGTTGGTTTTACCACCCTTTCGGGGTCATCCCGCCCAGGTTTTGACTGCCGCCCCCTAGGTGGTGCACTGCAGCCTTAAGGCTTATTGTGCCCTAACCCCCTACTCCTTCTCATTCACACACCATTCATTCCATAACTTTGATGGTTGCTGCTCGGTCGATTACGCCCGAGCAGAACACAGCGTGCCGTTGCCCAAAACTGACAACGGCTCGGTCACCCATCCAAGTTATGGTCGCGATCCTCGCTGCTTTACTCCGATGATCGACAAGGCCGACCCGCGGGAGCAAGCCACAAGCGCGACTGTGTTATACATTGTTAAATTAGGATTTAATACAGAGTCAAAATATGTTAAAAAAAATACATTTAAAAAACCTATTTGACAATAAAAATTCTGTTTTTGAGACACCTTGTATATTAACTATTACTGCAATTAAAAGACTGTATCCAAATAAACATTTCTGATTTTGAGTTTATCTTTGTATCTTGTACAGGGGCGAAGTTATTTCGTGTATAAATAGAGTTGAAACACCCTGTATATCTGCGAACCCTGTAATGAATTGTCATAATAATATGTTATTGTTTAATCAGATAATAGTTTTCAAATTATGGCAACTTTGTAACTGTTAACAAGCAGAATTGGTGGTGATCATTTTCTAACAGAATCTGACATGCTAATGTCTTTACTATCAGTACACCATTACACCATTTAAATACTACTAACCTCTGCATTTTATAAAGATATGCATATACGAGTTTAGCAATTAAATTTATTAAAACTTTTGATAGGATACTAAGGCAACTAAGAAAATTCAGCAATTTATACAGGGTGTTACAAATTCGAGGGCACCATTACGATCTCTGGAACGGTTACAGAATTGATTAAGTTGGGAAAAAGTTGCGCATTTTTATGTTTAACAATATTCCGTTTTAACAATGTAAAAATTTGTAGCCGTTCCGGAAAAAAACGAAATTAATAGGTGTTGATAGAAACAAAATGGATGCATACTTACCTTCCAATAAAAATTACCAAAATTGTTCAGAATAAAAATGTAACGTAATTTTTAATGGTAAAATAGTTCATGGAGGTTAAATCGTCGCATAAATGTAAAGTGTGATATATCGTTGAATTTAAAATTAAAATACTTAAGACTTTATTAAGTTTAAAACCAAATATTCCGCCTATTTAAAAAACAAAGTTGATAGTGGCTCAAAGACGAAACGTCGGATCTTAAATTTAGGGACATTATTTTATAGAACAGAAAAAGTGGCAATGATAATGTGTCGTTTGTTTTAAAATATATTTTTAAATAAACTGAAAAAAAATAAAAACTTAAAAAATGTCGTTTTTTTTGGATAATTTCTGAAGGGCTGCTGAACTGATCATGAAAATTATTTCACAATTAGAAAGCTACACTATTCAGGAGTGCTATAGGCTTTACTTTATTATGAGTGAACGAAAAGTTCAGGAAAAATATAATTAACGCCCCACGAAGTGGGTACTGGTCGGCTAGTTGTTAATAAAACCAGTTCAATTAATTGTTTAGCCAAATGACATAAAAAATAAATTTAAAAATAGTTATCTCCAAAACTACGTTATTTTTTCATTTAAAGTATATATTGGTATACCTATATCGGTAACAAGCTTATAAAAAGTATTTTTGATAATATCATAGCCACCTATGGTTTCCATTTAAAAATTTTATGTAGTAGCCCAAAATCGGACTATTACATTAAATATATTATATTCGATTATTTCTTTCCATTAAGAAGATAAATATTTACAAGTTTTCTATTTACACTTTTTTCTATTCACATATAAACAATTTTTTTGATTTTTTTTTAATATCTAGTCTGCCATGATTTTTTCGGTATTATGAATTTAAACTAAGTTCTAAAAACAACATTTTTTCCCATTTGTCAATTTCTGTAGCTGCAGCGGTTTTTGAGATCTCTGTACTAAGCATTAAAAAACTCACCTTGCGTTATTACATTTTTGGATTATGTATACAAATTTTAAGTAGTTTGTGTATCATGTTCGATACTTAAAACGGGCTTTACACGTGTCAAGTAGCTTAAACAAGTGGCTAGATCAAGTAACTAAATTTAGATACATGCAGCATGTAACCTTACTGAATTTAGAACTTGCTTAAGTAGATAAATAGAAATACATATTTTTTTAGTTACATGTTTTAGTGTAATTTGCTTAAGCTACTTGACTTTTGTAAAGTCGGTATTAGTCTAAGCTTTTTTGACATATCTCCAGTTTTTATAAGGAAAATGTAATTTGATGCCATCTTTAGCCTTATTTTATAAGGCTAAAGATGGCATCGCATCTTTTATTTGTCAAAAATGTCGTTTGCATACCCAAAAATGTTAATTTATTTTTCTATTCTTTATTATTTAATTTGTGATTCATTTCTTGCGTAACAGAGGCAACTTTAATAGACTTTATATAAACTTTTAGAAAATAATAATACAGGATGTTTAAAAAATTAGAATAAAAATCGTATTGAGAAAACTGCCAAACATCAATTTCTTTAAATGAAATCCCAAAATTTTATATTCTTAAGGTACGTTTACATCATTTATTGCATGATATTTACGTCATAATTCTGGCTAGTCTAAACGGTCAAAAACTTATATCAGACATTAATTTTTGACCGTTTCGATTCTGCCAGAATTTCTATCTGACATAAATATCACGGAATAAATGATGTAAACATACCTTAAGAATATAAAATTTGAAAAATGTCCAAGTACTTTTATTTTTTAAATAACACAAAATTGTATAAGTAAATGTTGAAGAATATTAAATTTTATATCAAAACTTAAAGTTTAAGCAAAGAAAAAAGTTATCTTTTTTACGCATTAAAACTGGGCTACAGGCGACAAACTACAAAAAAAATATATGTATTAATCGAGGAGCCTTTCACTGAGGGGAAAACCTGTACACTTGGGGGGAATCAGTAGGAAATCCCAGGGGATATATGGGGAATCATAGGGAATTCTGGGGAATCATAGGAAATACATTGGGGATCCTAGGGAATCCTTGGGAAATTCAGGGATTACATCAGAAATCATTTGGAATACCTAAGAAATAGCGAAGTGATAGACATCAGTTTTAAATCAATAAATTTGGCCCTTACACTTAATATGTGGCATCTGAATTTAAAAACTATTTATGTTTTAGAATTCTTTTATATAAAAGGTATTTTTGATCAGTGGTGCCAAACGGAAATGGTAGAATCATCTTATCAAAATAAGTAAAAAGTTCATTATAAACATGAGTCCCCAAATTCCTCGTTCTCAAGATACAGGGTGTTAAACTTTAAAAAAATGGTTTTTGTAAATATCTTAAATACCCTTTACCCAATTTTGTTTTAATTTAGCAATGTTAATTATGGTATTAAGGGGGAATTTATCACTCACTAATTATATTTTATTAGTCCAGTGACATCTCGAGCGGCACCTGAATGATTATTTCTAACAAAAAAACGATACGCCACCAACAGTGCAAATATCTCGGAAAATATGTTCAAATGTTTGTACTTTTTAAATTAAGCAAATAAAAATATATCTACTAATTTTTTTCGAATCTTGATTAGTTTAGAAGAAAAAAAATGCATTTAATTGGCACTACTGTTCAAAAACAGCCTTTTCGTTTTGCATTCTTTTAAAGTGATATTTATTGAAAAATGTGTTCCCTAATGTTTTTTTATTTAAAGTTGAAAAAGTTGCAACTTAATACTTCAAAAGTGTTCTGTAAATGGTTGTTCTGATAATACTATTAACTGTATTTCTCCGGCACTGATGTTGACGGTTATCTTATTTGATAACATGGCCGAAAATTTTCCTGGTGACGTCAAAAAACGGTTACCAATATGTCGTAAATCCTTTATGGAAGGACTCTGTGCATAACTTTTTTCTAAGAGATAAGAATGTAGGTGAGAAGTATAAAGGTTAGTTAATGACGAGTTAATAAAAAAATAGGGTAATTGTCTATAAAGAGGGCAACTTCAAGTTTGATCAATTTTGGAATATGGTTTTTTTTTGGGCGCTAATCACGAATCTGAATTTTTTATCAGCAATGTTTCTTATTTCACATATCCATTATTAAACTTGAAAATTAAAACCGGTAATTTTCTAAAGCTTCGATTTTGACGAATTTTTTGTTATACGGGGTTTTTTGGGGCGCTGATTACGAGTTGTGTGTTACGAAAACGTTTCGTTCTCGAGATATTCATCATCAAAGATGAAATTTAAACAAATTCAATTTTTTACTATATTCCCCCTTCTTTTTGCACACAATTATTGTTTTAAAGCTAGAAGTTAAATACAATATTTGATTTTCACCTTTTAAAACTCAGTTTTCTACGTATTTTACACTACTTTTGCATTAAATTGCATAGCTTCACTTTCAATCATCAATGTACATCGCAGTTGGCTATGGCGGCGTGTATACATGGTTGCCGCATTTTAAAGTAATCTTTCGCAATTTGCCCCCTAAAATTCTCTTCATTCACAAATCCTTGTCACTGTAGCCCATAGACAAGATTATTATATGCTGTAACCCTCGTTTCACACTTGCCGAGCCGGGCCGGATAGGGTGATAAAAGATATATGGAGCCCTATGAAAGCTCGCCGACGAAATCTTAGAGTGTGAATGGTCTCATAAGACTCCATACACTTCGATAGCGTTGTGTTGCCGACTTACCTGCTCCCGCTAGTGTGAAACCAAAGTAATTGTGGTATGTAATTTGTTTACAATTTTTGCCTATGTCTATGAAAGAAGACCGGACTAAAGCAACGGCTAAGCGAGACCCCAACGCGTCATCATTCTAAATACTATTTAGAATTCTGAGTATTCGAATACGACCCAACTCTGAAAACAACCTAGGTAATAGAAATATTTTCATTTAAAAACCGTGTGAATATTAGTATAAAGTAGAGGTATTTAAAATTTGGTAAACATAATTATATGTACATACCGATCTTATCGAACTTCACATATTTCTGTTCAAGATATATAGGTATGTGATAATTTACCTATTATTATTATCTTTTAATTTAACTAATAAGTGTCGACGTGGGTGATATTCGGCCTCTTAAATTAGAACACAGGACAAACACCATTTTACGTCAATTAGCTTATTACATAATATTATTGATTGGCGAAACGCTTTTTAGGGATCTATTTTTATTTTTTTATGATATGGTTTCCTTCTTAAAAATTGTATGCAACATTCATCATGTAACATATTATAAATATTTTTGTAGACACCTTGTGAGGCAAGTACTTAAGACACTACGTTGTCCTGAGATTCTTAATTATTTGTGGAATGCTCTTTAGGAAACCATTTTTATTTACTTTATGATAAGGTTAACTTCTTAGATTTTCTTAGGCGGCATTATCATGACACACATATTTTTAGTAGACACCTTGTGAGTTGAGTACTTACGATAACGCCTTGTCATAAGATTCAATTTTCTAAAATTCAAATAAATAACTTCTTGAACTTACTTAACATCATATATTATTTGTATGATACTAATTAAATAATTTTAAATAATTAATAGGTCGAAGAACTATATAATATAGAATGGTTAGTGCTAGTACACATTAATTATAGTGTAAAATATTTAGTCATCTCCATGGTCAAAATTACAATGTATAAATAATTTTCAGAGAAATACATTTACAACATCTTATTTAAATAGTATATGGGTCAAACAACATTTATTTGTCCAAGCGCGAAATCACTTTATTCCTGGAAATTTGATTATTTAACATTGGGAGGGTTATGGTAATTAAAAAAAGATTTAACAAACCAGAACTAACCACGACCAATGGTTAGTTAATTTTTTTTGTTTATTCGTTGTTTTAAAAAATAATAATAAAAAAGATTTAACAAACCAGCACTAACCATGACCCCCTCCTCCCATTGTGACAGTTTTGCATGACCGTGTGTAACGTTCCAAACCAATCAAATTACACGTCCCTGTGCTTTATACTGTAGTCTCTAAAAGAAGTATTGGCAGTGTTTTTAGTGTATGTTTACCGATTAAATAGTAATATTAATAACTTAGAAAGCAAAAATTAAACTAAAAAGTTAAAAATAAAATCGGGTAATAACATATGCGCTAATACTTTAATACCATATATAATAATAATATATCATCATATAAAATGTTATAATATGTTATTACCCCACTTTATTTTTTTGAAGTAGATTTAATTTTTTTAATGTGTTTATGTAGTAGGTGAAGATATTGACTTTATGTTCTAGGATTATAAAGTACTCGCCAGGCGCTTTCAAATGAGGTGCCACAAGACCCCTCTTTTCATTTAATGTTCTTATTCAAAATGGCGCCTAATACTCAGTTTAACATTTATATCTGTTATTTCTTGTCCTTAATTTGGTTTTAGGTTGTCTTACCAAAGTTCTCAAGATTTCGTGAAAGAATACCATACAATTCAAAAGTAAGCAGGAGTCCGGATTTTACAAGCACTGTATTTTATTGTACCATTGAGTATAAAAAATGGACTGTATCGTCAAAAAATAAATTTTAAAAATGTCCTTTTTTTCCTTATAAAGAAAATTACGTAGCACAATAGCGGTTGAACAAGGTAAAAAGTTGATGTGTTAAAACTTTCCTTTATAAATCCAAGAAAATGTTATACTGTATATGCAATCGTTAAAAGTATATCGGCCAGTAATGCAAAAACAAAACAAACACTATTAGTCACCCATGTTTACATGTCGGTATTCACGGATATCTCTTTTCCTCACATTGCCTACGTGTATAATCATTTAGCTGATCCTGTATAATTAATTTACTCAAAAGCGTTTTTATCTTTATGAGTTTGACCTAACTTTTCAGTATTAACTTGGTACCTAGATGTTGTTATATAATTTTTTTATTTAATTTCTGGAAACGGATTACGTCATGCCACATGAGCCACGGAGATCATTTACTTGATATCATCTTTCATGCATAATTGTAATGAGCTACTCTCAAAGGGAAAAATAAATAAATACTTTTTAATAATTTTTAATTTTTCTTTTTAAACTCAATTTGAATCACCCTTTACATACCGATCTTATCGAACTTCACATATTTTATTTGAAGAGCGGATGTAGGTACCTATGTGGTAATTAAAAAATATATATTATCTTTTGAATTTAACTAAAGGGTCTACCTAAGTGATATTTGGCCTCTTAAATTGGAACACAGGAGAAACACCATTTTACGTCATTTAACCTATTACATAATACTATTGATTGGCCGAACGCTCTTTAGGGATCTATTTTTATTTATTTTATGATATGGCTTTGTTCCTAGAAATTGTATGCAACATACATTATTTGACATATTATTATAAATATTTTTGTAGACACTTTGTAAGGCAAGTACTTAGGATACTACGTTGTCCTGAGATTCTTAATTATTTGTGGAATGCTCTATAGGAAACCATTTTTATTTATTTTATGATAAGGTTCACTTTTTAGATATTCGTAGACACTTTGTGACGTAAGTACTTAGGATATTGCCTTGTCATGAGATTCTGTTTTCCAAATTCAAATAAATAAGCTCTTAAATTTATTTAACATCATCAAAATTATATTTTTTCTATTAAATAAATAAAAACAAAAATAGGCCGAAGAACTGTATTATCTCATTTAGAATGGTTAGTACTAGTACACATTAATTAAGTACAAAATATTCAGTGATCTCCATGGTCAAAATTACAATGTATATTTAAATTTCAGAGAAATACATTTAGACTTTCCTATTTAACTAGTATATGGGTCAATCAACTTTTATTTGCCAAACACGAAATCACTGTATCCCTGGTAAAAAACGAAAATATATGTGAATTAAAGTGTTTTATTAATAACTTTTTATTCATTTCAATTAAAACAAATCCTATCCTATTAGTTCTTCATATGATTCAAACTGTCGTGTTTTATAAAGTTACTCTTAGACCCCATGCAACAAGAGTCGTGTTATAACTGCTTTCAGCTGTTTTTGACAGCGACAGAAGGTAAACATATGTATTTAAAGGGATTTAAAGAGCTGGTCAGTAGCGGGTTTGCTTTTTAATCGTAAAATTTTGGGGTTCATTATCACTGTTATTTATGGTGGTCCGCCATTTTTAATAATTTTTATTCAATTTATTTTTACACAAGGATTTTGGGGTTTAAATATATTAAAGTATTTCCACAACACCCTGTATAAGTAAAAAGTCTTCTATTTAAATACTGCAATTTTAAAAATTATTATATAGGCATACCGCTTATTAAGAAAAAATATGCAGTTTTTTAAATTATTCAGTTACTAAGTCAGTAGGAAATAAGAGATATTTCTCTATTTTATTTTTTAAAGATAGCTTAAATACTTTAGAAGCAAGGTTTAAATTAGCCTGAAAATCTAACATTAGTGTCAGTAATAAAGAGTTAATCTACCGTGTTGTAATCCGCGATTCAGATTATGAAAACCAATGTTGTAACACAATAAATCAGCTAACAAAAATGGATAACTAGATTCAAAGTGGCTAGAAATATTTATAGAATTTACCTGATTTTTGGTTTGTGTCTGGGTTCTTCTCACTAAAACACTTAGCATAAGTTGTAGACTGACTTTTTAAAACTTTTTACTGCATTTACCTAATAAATTATAAAAATGATTTTAAAAATACCATACTAACTGCAATAACAGCAAGCAAAATTGAGAAACAAACTATTTATAGTGACTTAAAATTGTTTAAAAAAACCGATAGGAGCGCTTTATAAGAATTCCCTATATTACCAACCTGTGATATTTGCATAAATGAATATTTTGGATGACATAAGATTCAGTTACTTGTACAATTTGCTTCTTTAATGCTTCGGACCTCTATAGCGCCTAAATTATGGAAGTTCGAAAGTGGTATCTAAACCACATCCAAAAGTCTATTTGGAGAAAATATTTTGTTCATGCACAGGGTACTTGAATTTGCCCTACCATAATTTAATAACTTGTTTTAAAATAAAATACCCCGAATATGTTCACCTATTTTGAACTCCCCTATGCATGTCTATACATGTGTAGAATATTAGATTATCAAACTATATTTTTAAATAAAAATTAAATTTTTCTCCAATCGAACGAAAATCTACTATTTTCATACGTTTTCTTACTTCTAAAATGCATTATTCCTGTAGGTGAAAAGCGTTGCTAGGCTAGTTTGTGGTAGCATTTTGTACAGACCTTCTAGAGAAACCCTGTATACATTATAAATTTAGCAAATAGTTAATGTAATTAAAAAAAAAAAATTGTAAAAATTACCGTGGCTGAAACACATTGGTCAATGGCTGTTTGGAAAACCAAGAAGAAACTTTTTAATACTAGTAACAATGGCTGAAAACCTAAAAACCTAATATGCATTTAAAAGGTTTACTTAAAGGATATTTTTTCGTCCATGGCCAGGCATATTGTTTCCGGACGCTTACCTTTTCCTATGCTTTTAATTGTAACTTATGACATTTGTCGAAGTCGATCAACAATACATGAGAATGTGATACCATAGTATTAATATACCGAGATCAAATAATATTAATGTATTCCGCTCTTCGTTACTTACACAATATACTATTTCTTATAAAAATAAAAACAAAATTAAGGCAGGATAAATATCCCCAAGTCTATAAAGGGGTTAGTGTATCCAAAAAGCTCAAATCTGATAGTAAGCTAGTTTCAATATACAGGGTGCTCAAAGTTAACCTCACAATATTCAATGTTTTGTTTTCGATTTCTCAAGTGAAACATCCTGTTTATTATTATTTGGTCTAATAGAGCTTAGGTGGATAAAAATATTATAATAGACTATATTTACGTTGATTTTTGAGTTACTAACACTTCTTTAAAAAAATCTTTTGGAATAATTATTTTTAACTTAACATTTTATTCACGATACCAACAAAAATTAAAGAGCATAAGAAACAAATTCTTTAGGTAAAACGCTTCATTTTCGCTGTATTATGATTAGGGCAACAATAATTTAAAACCACTAAAGATTGCATAAAAGGTCAAAAAGCAAAAAAGCCCTTAAAACCTTAAAAACATTTTTGTCCCATCAACATGACGCGACGCACCTGAAAGGACACAGCGACGAACAGTTTGAGAATCCCTGAGATAGTAAATAATACTCGTGCGCATTGTTTCGGATACGGTTTGAATTGGCGAGACTTCATGGATTCGTCTCCGTTTTTTATTTATTAGGGATTTTTTCGAATATTGGAACTTATAACATTTTTATTTTAGGTAAAATTTAAAAAACATGTTGCCAAGAAAATTTGCTGTAGATGGAAAAACAAGGACGGAAAAGATTTTAAAATTAGAACTAATGAAAAGAAATATCAGCCATCAACTAGTGGTAATTTTTTTATTAAACCCTCCAAAAATAATAAAAACTCGGTGCAACATCAAGTCGAGGCAATAGTAATTTATTAGACTTTAATCAGCAAAAGGAATATGTTAAAAAGGAAAAGAAACAAGCAGATACATTGGAAGATAATGCTGAACCTAAAACAGGTTCCAAACCTTTTAACAAAAAGGCTTGGAGATTAAAACGTTATAGCAATAAGCATAAACTTCAAGAGTGGAAAGATGTAAGAAAAAATAATATGTTACGTAGATATAATAGAACCTTAGGCAAAAACAAATCTAGCAGTTTTGATTACGAAGAGGATGCAAATTTAATTGACCAGGAAGAAAATCCCACTGACGGACAGGCACCAAATGATGGTGACCTTTCAGAACCAAACAGAGTGATTCCTCAAAATAAAAGGTTTAATAAATCACATCAAGAAGACCAAGAAGTACAAGATCGAAAAGCGGAGCTGTTAAAGCGAAAACAGGAAAAAGAGGAGGCAATAAAAGAATACAAGAGAAAAAAGATAGAAAAATTTAAGAAGCTAAGTCGAAAGACAAAAAAGGGACAACCTGTCATGAAAGACCGCATTGAAGTACTACTTGAAGAAATTCAAAATAGTATTAAAAATTAATTTTTATGTTATTTTAAGCGATTTACCTAATTATAAATAAATCTGCGTATTCGAAACACGTTTTTTTTTATTACTGGCATTTAGAGATAGTATTGTAAATCAGTTTTATTGACTTATTGTAATGAAGTTACTAAAGAAAAACATGATAATAAAGAAAATCGTTTCTTGGCATGGTCAAATATCTATCTATTTAGTATATGATAGTCCTGTTATGTGTACAGGGTTTTTAGTTATATTTTAGACGGGGTCTACACGCTTTATTGTTTGAGATAAAAAAATATTTTAAATACAAAAGTTTTAGAGTTTAATAAGAACCGCCAGGATTTGGTAAAAAATAAACAAATAACAATCGCAATGCAAACAAATTAGCATCGACTTTGTTATTTTAAATGAAACACCATAGTTATTTTAAGTTAATTTTGAAAGGGTATAATTTTCTGTTTTCAAAAATATATACTTTGTCAATGTTTGGCTCATCAGTTACCGCAGAAAATGACTCTGAATCCCCAAAAAGTCAGCCGTTCTGATTCATATACTACGTTTATATCGAATAGTTGAAGCTGGCTAAAAAACAAAGCGGCTTTAAAGCGATTTTCGAGTCTACGTGTTTATTTCGGTAGCTTAACAGTCGATTAAAAATCGAGGTCGAGCACATTTTAGGCAATGTCGTACGCATGCGGCAGTTTTGCTTCCCACTTCACAGTAGACATCAAATGAAAAACAAACTTCACTTTTTAATTTGTCCCGTTTTGTGTGCTCTGGTTGGTGTGAGCGTGTTTTAAAGTTTTTTCACCTGTTTTTTAAATCATATTTTTTATAAAAATGTCAAAATCATAAATCAAATTGACACTGATAACGTTCGAGGAAGCATTCATCTGAAGTTAGGCAGTTATTAAGCCCGCTTGAATTGTTTATATCGTGTTTCTAATCGGCTTTAGTGAAGTCAAACCTAATTATTTTCAGGCTTGACTTCAACGATTCAAGTCACTTACAAGCGCGTTTATATTGGTTTTTTCAAGCCCCTTTTAAAAGCCGCTTTAACTCAAGCTAGCTTCAACTATTCGATATAAACGTAGTGATAGACAATTTAGCAAGGGCGGCTTTGTTGGTTTCATTTGTTTTTAGAAATATGGTCCTTCTGTTATTTCTTTTGGTTAAAATGAAGAAATTATCTAAAGTAGTAAATATTTTAATGTAAAAAAATTGAGCTACATCTTTTTGTTATTATTTTTTTACTTAAACAACTTGAAGTCGTTCTATAAAACTTTATCAACAATAAATTAACAAAATTGTTTAGTATTTTTCTTCATTTCCAGTAACTGAAAAAATTAAAATACTTTTTTAAATTTTAGGGATATTTAAGGAATACTATTTTAACTACAAGGTAACCAGAATTTATAGAAAGCTGCACGTGTTCAACCTATTCCCGAGAAAGGATCTACATCTCTTCCAGCTAACTATAGACCAATTTCAATTCCCTCAGTTCTTTGTAGCCAAAAAGTATTTTTCCCTTCTAATTTGTACACTTTATATGTGTCCCAAATCTGACCTTCCTTGAAATATTGTTCTTATATCTAGGGTATGGCGTCCCCCACAACCCTAAGCATTCTTTATTCCATTTAAAGAAGAGCTATTCGTCTCATTAATGATCCTTCACTTACAGAAAGGCTTCCCTCTCTTGCCCATCGTCGGGCTATAGATACTTCCATGGCTTCTGCTTCGAAGAATAGTCCAGTATAGTTCCTCCACTCACGGTTCCCAACAGAGAAACTAAATATATTATAAACATTTTTAAATAAATTCCATTCTTAGCGGGTTAACTTGGATTTGTCATAATCTAATTACATAATAAAGAATTCTTAAATCCCCACCATCATAAGTAATTAATATCGTTTTAGATGCTTACCAAATTTATTTTTAATCGTATTGTTTTCATTTTTTAACCTGATAACATCCTATTTTAATTATTCTAGATTGTTTTTATGATAATTTGACGTAGACAATTAAACGTTTGATAAAGCCTACCAAAATGGGCGAAACGTCAAGTTAAATAGTATTTCAGAAGTTCTCAGAGCTACCCGGATTCTATGTTCTTGGACCAGGGGGTAAGAGATGATGGTGCTGGGATTGCTGACTTTTTTGCTGGTGACTTTTTCTCGGTATATACAGATGCTGGCTGCGACGCGTTTTATGAATTCCTACTACGCTACAACACCCTATTGTGCTGAAATGCAGGAGGATTTAATGGGATTTTTATTTTAGAACAGTGTAAGAATATTACTACGCGCCAGCACAAATATCGCGTAGGAATTCATAAAGTAGAACGCAGAAATTCGCCCTATAATTGCTACGCATGTTGTAATCTGGGATGTTTTAAGTACAAGTACATTTGTTTTTATATTTGGAATTCATACTGCATGGCAACAGGAGACGCTTCGCCCCCGCCTTATATCTTTTTACTTTACCGCCTTATTGCATTTAATCGAATTATACGGTTGTTTTCTTTTAGTTTTATGCGAATTTTAAACGGTTTATAACCTAAAAGTAGTGTGTCAATGTTTGTTTTTTAAATAAAAAGTTTACAGTATGACTTTTTCCATTTAATTTTACTTTTTGAAATGGCGCCCAGCTGTGAGTTTGACATTTATATCTGCCATTTCATATCTAAAATTTGGTTTATGTTGTTTCACTAAAGTCCTCAAATTTTCATTAAAAAATACCAAACAATTCAAAAGTTAGGAGATGAGGTCCTGAATTTAGACAAGCACTGTATAATGTTTTGTCAGATTTTTTGGCTTTGCTAACATCATTTTATAATACCTCGTATCAAGTTTAAATTAAAAGTTAAAATATTTATTAGCTTAATAAATAATAAATATAATAAATACTTGCTGTATAACCATAGTCAAAAGACAAAACAAATAAAATAATAGCTTAATAGCTCGCCAATAAAAATGTACAATTACAGAACCAAAAGTTTAATTTTAATATTTTTAAAAATAAAATTTCTTTTAAATGAAACCGAATATGTAATAACAAAATTCCCAAAAAGAACTTGTAAACTATGACTTTTTCTATAAATGGTTATATATTAATTATCTCACTGTATTTGAGCAGTTTGATTCACTTTGACTGATTTGTAATGCTTTTGGACACAGACCTTTTGTTATCAGGTTAAATTTCATTCGTAATAAAATTATGCGTTTGCATGCTTTTAAGTATACATATGATTTAGGGTGAGGTGATACTGTTCGTATTTGCTACTGCGTTTCAACTCCATAAAGGCACTGACCCGCAGTAGGAATTCACAAACCGCTTACGCATTTGCATGCTTTTAAATTCCTCCCAGACTGCAGCACCAAACTCACGTAGGGTTTAAAGAGGTAAATAAAGGTGATACTGTTCGTATTTGCTACTGCGTTTTCAACTCCATGAAAGTGCTGACACGCAGTAGGAATTCATAAAACGCGACTGCGACATCCCTGAGTACTGCGGTTACCCACAGAACTGTGTAATGCGATAATGACGTGTAAAAGATCATGTAGTCCTTATGGTGTCTCGGCGATTTTATTTAAGGGCTGTGTTTGTTTATTAACCAAGCCACTTTACTTCCTTTTTGGTTTGTCACTAAAGGTGTATTTTCAGAATTCTGCAAGAACCCCTTTATTACCCCAATATTTAAGGCAAGCGACAGAAGAGGTACAAGGAACTACAGGGATATCTGTATACAGTTCGCTATACCTAGGCTTTTTGAAAGGTTAATTTATATATACTGGGAATAGGTTGTAACACATCCTCGACTTTAGGCGGTTCGAGGTCAGGGACGCAAGGGAAAGCACTGTATTAGGAAAAGTTGGCAAAACTGGGTAAAGTGACTATATTTTGATAGCTGATTATTAATCCAGTGGCGTCTAGAATTTGTGCTTTTCGTTCTGCATTGTTTTCAAAGTGATATATGTGGAAAGATGTGATCCCAAGGCTTTTTATCTAAAGTCGAAGAGGTTGCGACTGTAATTAAAAACTTTTGTAAACGATTATTCTAATAGTAGTATAAACTGTATTTCTCCGGCACTGAGGTTGACACTTATCTTATTTAACAACATGGCCGGAAAGTGGTTCAAGCAACGTCGACTAGCGTCAAACCATCGTTAATATGGCTGTATGTCGCGACCCTATATATAGAGGGACTGAGCTTTTTGATGAATTGGTAACGAGGTACACATGTACACACATGGGAATGTAAGGTTGTTATTATTATTGAACAGTATGGCTTTTTGCATGTCGCTCTACAGTCTCAAATCTTTTTACTTATTTGAACTACTTGTTGACTGCCTTTGAGGAAGGTTGTCAAATGGATGTTGCATATACAGACTTTTCAAAGGCTTTCTACAAGGTTAGTCATACACTATTACTGGCTAAGCTGAGATATTTTGCCATCTCTATGCATATGTTGGCATGGCTGGACAGTCTCTTGGCAGGCAGAAAACTGTACGTAAGAATAAATAATTATGTGTCTAAACAAGTTTATGTGTTATCAGGTGTGCGGCAGGGCCCCCTTTTATTCTTATTATTCGTTAATGATATTAAACCTTTCTATCTAAAACCAATTTCTTTATGTTTGCTAATGACCTTATGATTTTTAAAAAGTATCTGACTTCTCTGACTGTGACAAATTACAGTCGGATTTGAGTATATTTACACAGTGGGCAAAGCTAAACGGACTACTCCTTAATGCATAAAAATACCACTGCATACCGTTTGCTATAAAATAGGAAACGGGTCAACGAAATCAAGGGGGTTCTTATTTGACAGCTCTTTGTCTTTTGGTGTTCATCGGATGAGTGTTCAGCAACGGACCAATAGAAGTTTAGGTGTTTAGATTACTAGATTTGGAAGAGATTTTTCATATAATGTTTTTAACGTTTTATACTGGTCCATTGTTCGCCCCATATTGGAGTACGCATGCCGTATTTGGTCCCCTTTTACAGAGTACATATACACGATTTGGAGCGTATTAAAAAATACAAGTTGGGAATACCTCTAAATAATTATTATTTTAATTATAACGCAGTTATGAAAACACTAAAGATAGATAACTTGGAAGATAGAAGACTTTTCTCTGAAATGTGCTCTTTTTTAAAGCTTATAAACGGTTTGGTTTACTGTAAGTATTGACTAAGCAAATTACAATTTTTGACATGCCACAGGACGCGATGAAATATCTTGTTCAACATCAAAATGCAGCGTAATTTTGACAGGTCACATCTTCATATACATGGGTTATTAAATAGATTTAAAGTCATCTTAAGAGACCTTTGTAATTCTCTGCGTAGAACATATTATATGTCGCTGCTTTTATGAATTTCTATTTTGTGCTTCATAACTAGGGTTGCCATCCATCCCGATATATCGGGACTGTCACCGTTATTAGACCCTATGTCGCGAAGTCCCGCTTTTATACCGAAAGTCCTGATTTATGATACGGAACAAAATATTTTGTATGAACCCCTTAATCAGAAGTTATCAAAATATGTAAATACTCATTTTTTAATTCCTTCACATATCAATTTAGAGACAATTTTTCAATAATGACAAGTTAGCACTGACGATAGGATCGACTGTTTTAAAATGCTGCTGGAGTAAAATACAAAAAGATATAATACAACCCCCCTGCTAAACTTAAGACGTACACAACATACCAGAAATCAAGGTGTCCCAACATTGGCTATAGAATTTATGGCAACCCTACTCATAACTAAATGTTAATATAGTAATGTTAAATATTTTATACAGGGTGTTATGGAAATACTTTAATATAGGAAGGAAATCTGTTTACATGGTCGAAAATTAGGTAATACAAAATTTTACTCAAATTTTTATTTATAACTAAAAATATGAAAATGCTTAGGTTTTAGCTATTTTTATTTTTAATAATACATTTAAAAAAATAAACCCACTTCAAAAGAATTATTAAATTGAATAATTTTTAATATTTTCTTAAACTTCGCTACCTTAAGCCAGGTATTTTAAAAAGCGTTAATGCGAAATGCAAAAAAATGACTTTTTACTTTAATTGTCAAACTTTAAATTTTAACATAAGATTTAGTTCTCTACAATATTTACCTATACAATTTTGTAATATTTTAAAAAATAAATGTACTTTACTCCCAGTCATTTTTCACATTTTTAGTTATAACTCGCCCTGTATATTATCAATCGGAGTAAAATTTTGTATTTATTAATTTTTGATATTTTGGACTATGCGACCAGTTTTTCCAAAAGGACGTTTAAGAATTCCAAAATGTTTGGTCTATTTGTCCTCTTGTAACACCTATCCTGGGACACACTGTATATAAAATTTAGCTTTTTCAAATGACGAAAGTTAAGTTTCAATTCATTAACCTTTGGTACCTAGCACCTGCCAAAGCCACTATAAGTCAAACTTCATAGTCTTACATTAAATTTACCGATGTTGGGAGCATGCACTAACACACTTTCAGCTATTACAAAATAACAAAGGTCTGCGAGGTTACACGAGCTCTTGGACTAATAAGGTTAATAGAAATTATCGAAAATTAATAATAATTGATATTGATTACGGATGACTCAGAAGTTAATAATGAATTTATACTATTTAGGTAATTATTTCTACAAAAAGTAATAGTAATTATTTACAAACCGGACACATCGCCAATTATGACGAAATTTGGTACACAGGGGTTTTTTTGGGCGCTGATAGAAAGTGAATTTTTACAATTTTATGGAAAAAGGGGGTAAAATAAAAGAAAATAAATGTTTAAGAGATGGAAATATATTGAGTACCCATTTACATTTAAATCAAGAATTGTGTACAAAAAGAAGGGGGAATATGGCGAATTTAGGTTAGTTTTCTATTTAAGTTTCATGATGGATATCTTAAAAACAAAACGGGTATGACAATTTTTTTCTGATACGTTATCAGCGCCCAAAAAAACCCACGTATATCAAATTTACTTCAAAATTGCAGGTGTGTCCGGATTGTAAGTAATTATCAAAATAAGTTTTTTCTAAATCCAAATATATAAGTGCATAGTTATGAAGATAATTAATTGGCCCTTAAACAAAAAATAATGGCATGTTTTTTTTTGTTGCAAATTGATGGCTATGTTGAAAAAAACAATATTTTTTTAAGTATAGATAAATAAAACATGTATAAAATGTAAATCCGAGAAGTTTTTATACGGTCGTACAAAAATTATAGTATGCAACTTAGGCATAAAGTGTATTTAATCACAAAAGATTGCCACAATCACCTTGCGGTTCGTGCTGACAAAGTTTCCATTCGTAAAAAGTATCACTTTATGCACTTGTTACATGAATGACTACTAATTTTTAGTTTACCTTTTATACCTTAATTTTATCTTAAAAAGGGTTGCCACCAAAGCGTAGATAGATCGTTTTTTTTTGGGGTGGGGATTTTTTTTATTCTGGATAATTTGCTACTTTAAAGGATAACTTGTATTAAAGCGCTCCCACGGACTTTTCAATACAAATTGTAGATTCAAGACAAAAATTATATTATAATTTAGAAAAAATGGCTTCTTTTTTTTGTATTCTACAAGCAGACAAACATATTTAGCTATATCAAAATATTTACAAATATACACGTCTAGCGACTTTAAAAGTTGCATTGTGGAATTTTTGCTAATGAATGGAAAGGAGACGTTTTAAAGCAACAACCAAGCGAGCCCGATTGAAATGTTAACATGCAGGCATTCTTTTTCTAATCTCTACCCGCTAGTGGCAAAAATATGGCTAGACGTACATGTATACTAAATAAAAATCAGTTTAAAAACCAGTAAACATTGATACTATGTATGCAAATAATGGGGATATTTCTTGGTCATTACATCCGTCTTTAGCGGTCGGTCTATTCCAACCCTGAAAACAAAGCATTAAAGTTTTAAAATCAACATATAAATAAAAATAATAAATAATAATAATAAAAAAATAAATTCCCTAAATTTTAATTTGTTTAAAAGTTAGTTCTGGTTAGTTCTGGACGCCAATATATCAAAAATTATTCTTATAATTTTTTTTCAGAATCATGTTCAGAATAAAATGCTGAAAGAAATTTTATAAGAAAAAAATTATTCTATCTTTTAGTTTAGGACCTGGAGCCTTATAAACAATTAAATTGTTTATAACAAATTTCCGTCACTTTCGACACAAAAGCAAGTTTAAAAATTGAATTCAGCGGTCAAAATCCATAGGAATACACTCTGAAACTCCGTAGACTTTGATCGGTCACGAAACAACCCTGGCCCCTAGACTAAAGTGTATTTTCTTGTTTTAATCCCCAAAAATCTTTGCACTTTCTCGCATAGATATGGTCCCCATATAAACAGCACCCAAATCGACTCTAAGGTGTCGCCGCTAAGGTAGTTGTCGTGGTAACCTTGAATACACCTGACAGATCTGGGTGCTGTTTATATGGAGACCATATCTATACAGGGAAAATGTAAATATTTTTGGGGATTAAAACAAAAAAATACACTTTGTTAAGAAAAATAAAATATATCTAGGAAGGCAAAATCGCTTACTCTACAATTGTTACAAAAGGTTTAAGAATTCTATAAGAAAATACATTATGTCAAATTTTTCATATTGTCTTACATTATTTAAATGGTAAGGTTGAGCCAAATTGCTAATTTTCAATTGTTTAAATAATTATAACTTGATAAATATTAATTTTTCAAAAAATGGAAGGAGTCAATTTCGGTGGAAAATTAGTCAAAAAATAAAATAAAGTTTTATTTGATGCAAATAATATCTTAACTGTCAAGACAATTGCGGTTTAACATGATTCCGCAAAGGAATTCCATGAGAATAATTTTTGATACATTGGCGCCCATACGACTTGGTCTATAGTGATAACTAAAAAATGTTGCTTAATACCTCTAACACTATTACTTTAAGGTACTTGTTTATTTATATTTTTTTATTAAATAAGAAAACTTTGAATCTCGGAGAGGTGCTTATTATCACTACTCAGTTCCATGTCTTATCGCTTTATTAAACATTTCAATTGTACTTTGTAGGTTAAGGATCAGTTGTCTATTGATAAGAAATGAGTAGGAGGGGAGACCAGTTATAAATATAATAAACGCTTCCTAGTTATTCTTCAGTTCGCGGTTTTCTGCTAAAGATCGTTATATTTTTTTATTTAGCTAGTTGTGTCTAAGCAGCTAGCAAGTTCCAGTGTTTTAAATAAAATTTTCATGTCCTTATGCCAAAAAGATTTTAACTTAGCCTTTGTTAAGTTCAAGGTAAATGAATTATTATGAATTTAAAATTATGTTACATTTTTGTTATTTGTTTATTACTTTTTAAAACTAGTATAATTTAAAAGAGTTACCGTTTAGTGTCATAAGTAACATTTACTATAAAGCAAAATTTATCGATTTAAAAAACATATTTTATCTTATTTATAATGCTTAGATAAATTTAAATTAAAGTTAAAAAGAATAAAAATGTGGCATAAAAATACTTCTAGATCTTACGAAGAAATATTTTAGCCATTTTTTGAATATTACTTTACAATAGAGTCTATTTAAATATATTTTAGAATTACTGTTATGAATGTAAACAGAAAAAACACACACAATCGAATAAGATGTGTTTCAAAGTAGTTTTGGATGTTTGTTAAAATATGTACGTATAATAAAAAAATTCATGACTATATTTAATTAAAATAATCTTGAAAAATAATTAAATTGCCTATTTTAACCTACTCTTTATCGCGTCGGTAATTAATGATTGATGATAATTCCTGCCGTAGTCACCAACATGTTAAATTTTAAGTTATAGAGGGTAATTTCTAATTGCAGTAAATAAATTAACAGCTAGTTCATGAGCAGATTTTATGAAAAATAGTTAATATAAACATGGGTCCGCAATTTTTTTATTTTTAAGATACGGGGTATTAAACTTTTCAAAAAACTTTCGAAAACACTTATTTTAATAATATTGGTAAAAATAAATATAAACTTTATTAGGTATTTTTTGTTGTTTTTGTATAATTGCTAATAAGAAATTATAAAACTTAATTATTAGAAAAAACATGCTCTAATGTTCCCTGTATGGTCCAGGAAAATGCATTTTAGCAAATTTTGCACACAAATCAGTGGCATACATTATTATTCTTAAAAAATACTTGTTCCTGTGCCACTCGACGCGCCACTGCTGTTAATAACGCTGCGTTTTATCAAAATCGGTTTAGGAATATTTAAAATATTAATAAAAAAACCTTTTGTTTTTAAGTTCCTGTTTCTAGAAAACAATGCATTTCGATACCTATGTTTATATGAACTTTTTTCCAAAGGAATAGCTCAGCCCCTATTTTTTTTGCTACAATTAGAAAACACCATGTATAAAGAAAACATTGTAAGAGTTTCATCTTAATTATTGTTAAATGTAGCAATAATCAACATTTTTTTATTTTAGGGTCGCGACGTGAACGAAGCTTTCCCTGTTACAAGTGGGTGTCTTCTTCACTACAACTATAAAATTTTCTTGAACGGAGAACCGCCCTGGAACAGCTGCTAGCACTCCACAACAGCAAACTTAATTTATAATAATTTTTAAAATTACTTTAAAACTAAGGAGAAGCTGCCTCGTAAGTATTTTTGTTGTAATTTACTACTACAAATTGCATATGTCTTGATTAAATATGAATACTAAACCCAGGATGAAGTTTGTTTTAAACCATATAATTTATAAAGTAATAAATTACGGCTTTTTAAATACAGGGTAGCGGTGCATGGTTTGGTCCATTTTAATCGCGGATAACTGTATAACATATTAAGTTATTAGGATGTAATTTTCGTATAAAGGCTTAAATTTTTTAAGTTTTTTTTCTCAAATCTTCTTCATTTTCTTGTGACATTTAAGTAACAAAAAACAAAATGACTAATTTCCGATATAGAAAAAAATTGTTAATTTAAATGACACACTATACATTACTATAGTTATTAAAAAACTGTTATGGGCTTGATTTTGGAGAAACTAAAAATGGTGTAGTCAGAATTTTAATAAAATTTTTTATTTAAGAGATATGAGAGGAAATTGAAAAATTTACTTTTTTATTTTACCCTATATATCTTTTAATATAAGAAATTGCAAAAAAATAAAGACACAATTTTTGTAGAACTTTTTACGTAGAATCTGCAGAAAGTATTCTATTTTTTTTATACAGGGTTGCATTAAAAAGTTACGATGTCAACTTGATGTTTTTCTTATGGAACACCCTGTATATTTTTAACTAATTAATTGTCCTTGTCCCTCCAATAACAAATTTATACAACATAGTATCATTATCTCATATAGTTTTTTAAATATTTGAATTTTAATATTTCTTTTTTAACATACCCCGTATAAACACATTCTTTTACAATAATATTTTAAATTATTAATTAAATGTTAAATCTAAGATATTTTTTATGATTTATCCTAACATTATTATACTTTTGAAATATAAACAATTAACAAACATTAATACCTACATATGATGTGTATAATCATCACTAAAATGTTTTTTTATATATAATTATATAAGATTAAACCTCGTTTAAGCTTGGTATTTCGATAAAATATAAATTTATTTTAAAACATAAACCAACTAAATTTGAAATAATATGTTAACAAGAACGCTATAAATATAAAAAAATCCTTTTTTTTTTTAAATGTACTAAATTAATAAAATTAAAAATTATAATAGATAATAATACTATGTTATATATATTTATTATTGGAGTGACAAGGACTACTTTTTGACGCAACCCTGTATAAAAAATTGAATACTTTCTGCAGATTCTGAACTAAAATTTTTCAATTCCCCCTTATCTCTTAGATAAATAATTTTATTAAAATTCTAACTACGCTATATTAGGTTTCTCCAAAATTAAGCCCATAAAAAGGCGCAATTTTGCCCACCTTGTACACAAGTCATTCAAATTAAGTGTTCGCCATAAGTAACTTCATTATTACTTAAAATGCGAAATAGTTTAAGCAACTAGTAGCATTTTTAACGCTCTTTAAGATTGAAGATTAGAAAAACAGTTGACAATCAGGTTTCTGAGTTAAATAGCAAAATAACCTTTTTAAACGGAACACCCTATATATTGTATCACCATTAAAAAAAAAAAATTAAAGAGCTTTAAAACGACACGACATTTGATATAACATAAACTTCCGAATTTGTAAGTCCACAAAGATACATTTTTTTATTTGTGGCATCACTGACTCAAGAAAATTTTGAGTTATTAGTATAGAACACCTACACCATTCTTATTCATGGCCTTTATAAAAAAAAATTATAAGACCTAACTTTATATATTTATGTCCCTTTTATTTTTGTCTTGTATTTTTATTTATTAAATGCCATTGTTTCAAAATGTAGGTTTTAGAAGTTAGGCCTCGATTTGAAGAGTTCTTATTGTCAAAGAAGATCATTTTAATCAAACTGAGAAAGCAAATAAGATATTGTTGTTAAGCTATTGCTACATAAAGATTAATTGAAGTGGGTATTCGATGGGCGCTTTTGATTTTGTAAAAACACCGTAGGTCGATAAATTTATCCCTCAAAATTAAAACTATTTTTGAGTCTACAAGTACTATCTGTACAGAATAAAGTATTATTTATGCAAGCACGTCACACAAAAATCAAAAATTATAGCAATTATAAAAAAGGCTTTTACATAAAATTTTAATGTGATAGCAAAAAACTAAAAGCAGATTTATAATAAGCAGCCTTGTTGCTTCATATTTATAATATTTTTATTTAAAAGAGGATTTTGTTGCAGACCAGTGTCATTAGCAATAACAAAAATTCCAATTAGAAAGAAACCTTCGGAAAACAATAAACCCTTATTAATAATCAATTTTGAAACAACCTCGGTCACAGAAAAGCTATAAGAAATGTATCTAGTTTAATGTGCATTAATTTTTGTACCGATGTACTTTTTGTTTAATTTCAAGCAGTATACTTTATAAACACATGATTTTATTTATTTAAGATATACAGGGTGTCTCTAAAAAGTTAGACAAAATGCTACCTTAAATTCCTTGGAGCAAAATACAATGATCTAAAGCAGTTTCCTTAGTCGAAAAATGAATATTTTGCAAGATACAGGGTGTCAAAGTTTTTATTTTTTTTTAGTTAGCTTTAAATATTTTATTTATGAGACATTTTTTACAAAATTCCGTATTTAAAGGTTTTTCAGAGTGAGGAATTAAATAACCTAACGTTTTTGTCGTAAAATGTAGTCCTTTGCTTAGGTTCGTGTCATAATTTCTTTCTCCTCGGTATAGTATAATTTTAGTATAAAATGTATATTATTTTATATGTTTTGCACAAAAAAGTATACTTAATAAATATGCAACCGTTTAAAAGATATTTCAGATTAAACATTTTATTTCATACCAAAATTTGACAATGCATTCATTCACGCTTTATCTAGGCCACCTAGTAGTGTCCAAAAGGTCTGTATAAAATGATACCACAAACTCTTTGGGTAAAAATACAACGATCTAATACAAATTACCTTAGTCAAAAGGTTGCGCGTTTACAAGATACAGGATGTTAAAGTTTCCATTTATTTTTTTTTATTTGGACAACTCGCAACTTGCAAATGACTTTTCAACTAAAGCAAATTGGGTTAAATCGTTGTTTTTTGCGTAAGGAAATTGTAGTAACAATTTTTTGTACAGACCTTTTAGAGAAACCCGGTTGGCCTAAATTGAGCATAAGGGATTTTTTTAATGTGAGAGGTTGCTCGTAGCGATATTTATTAAGTATATCTTTTTTGTGCAAAAATATGGGAGAAAAAAATTATCTACCAGAATCATAATATACCCAAGCAAAAAAAATAATGAAATTTTGAACAAAAGCAAAATACTGCAGGTAGCTCCCTATAAATTTAAAAGAAAAAATATGAGTAGATTTCGATTATTTACTTTAATTTAACCCTCTATACCAAATTTCGCAAAAAAAAACAAAAATTAATAAAGGATTTAAAAATAACTAAAATAAAATAAAAATTTTGACACCCTGTATCTCGCAAACGGTTAACTTTTCAACTAAGATAAATTGCGTTAGATCGTTGTATTTTGGCCCAACGAGTAGCATTTTGTACAGACCTTTTACCTGTATTTAGGATTACCTTCGTCATTCTATTGTCCGTCTTTGGATGACCAGTAATTTCATTAGGAATATAAGACTTGTTCTTATTCTCTTATAATTTATTTATAGATATCATCATTTGAGGGTGGCAGAAAATTCAAATTATCCGGAAAAAAGAACGAAATTTTGCGAAAGAGTTTTTATTTCTTTCTCGATTTGTTTAGAGAAATATTGTAAAACTAACGACACGTTCCAACAAAGTTGATGATGGTGGCTTAAACACAATACGTCGGATCATAAATTTAGTGACATCGTTTTATAGAACAGAAAAAGTGGCAATGTTAATGTGTCGTTAGTTTTAAAATATGTCTTCAAATAAACCGAGAAAAAAATTAAAACCCTTTCGCAAAATTTTGGTTTTTCACGGATAATTTCGCATCGACTGCGATTTTTAAAACAGAATATTATTAAGCATAAAAATGCGCAACTTTGTCCTAATTTAATCAACCTTGTATCTCTCACCGTTCCCGAGATCCCAATGATGTTCCTCGAATTTGTAACAGCCTGTATATATTTTATTAGTGTTATGTAATGCTTATGTTTATTTTTTAGCTTGCTTATTTACCTGAGCATTGTAAGCTATATTAATAAACTACTTTCCTTCAAACAAATAAAATCAAGATGAAAATTCCAAACCATACCGAAGAACAAGTGCAGATTTTAGATTCCAACACTAATGTTTGGTCAGTCATTAGAGACATTGCTGCCAATATTAACCAAGAAGAAGCTTTTTACGTTTGCAATCTTAGCGATATTGTGGAAAAACACAAAGTTTGGCAATCCCAACTACCAAGAGTTGAACCTCATTATGGTAAGGTTTAAAGTTTTATTTTACCATAATTTTATAGACACATACATAGTTTTAAAAGCCATAGTTATCAAAAACTATGAACCTATCAATAATTATTTCTGCTGGGAAATCAGTGTCAACAATATTTGACCTTTGATATTTTAATTAAATTGGTCTAAAATTTGGTATGAACTTATTTTTTCATCAATTGATAAGAAATGACAACTAAACTGCTACTTAATTCAAGAAGAAAAAGACATTTTTATCGGTAATTCGGTGATGTAAGATTACCGTACTTACTTGCGAAATTTACCTAAATTTAAATAACCCTTAAGTTGTCAGGTAATTTACGGTAACAAAAGAAAGCCGTAAATTCCCCTTTTTCTTTCCAAAATAATGTAATTATTATAGTTTTTTAAAGAATTGAATAAACAAAGAAATTAAACGCATTTATTTTTTAACGTTTTAATACTCTTAAAAAAATAGGTATATATATTTTTTCAACACACATAATTAGCATCTTCGTTTCGTCATCACGGAATTCACTGGACAGGACATTATTTTAGGGTCACAGTCCAACAAATTTAAATTATTTTCAATATTACTGGGTGAAAGTGATGTACAGGGTGTCAGATGGCAATGCATATTTCTGATTTTCATGACCGCCGGTGATCAACAACAAATGGGGAGTTCGATCAAATAGCGAAATAAAGGCCCTGTTCACCACTGTGCTTAATGGGCCTGTTTAACAAACAAAATCTAATTTTAAAGCGAAATAAATTTAATAAATTCTTTCGGTAATTTAACCCGTAATTTACTGGTTAATTACGGTAATAAATATTTCGAAATTTACTGTGATTTATTGTAAATTAGCCAGTAACACTACTCAACAAATTTTCAGCTTTTAATTTTATCTGAGTTTTCATTATGTGATTATTATTCCTTGCCACTGATATTATAAAAATATATAAATAAGCACTTTCCATCACATCTCAATTTCCAGATATACAGCTATGTTTTTTGGAGTGACTGGCTATCCTCTTGTACTCAGATGCTGGGGTATCTCTAAGAAGGCTCCAGCAGTAATCTGCGAGCATAGCAGGCTCCCATCGACCTTGAAAACGTTTCTCAAATGCAGCAACATCTTGATGAAAGCGTTCTCCGTGTTCGTCACTAACTGACCCCATATTGTCAGGGAAAAAATCCAAATGTGAATGAAGAAAATGCAGTTTTAATGACATATTGCATCCCATTTTATGGTAGCAGTCCAACAAAATATCTATTTTTTCGCGAAAATCATCTGCTTTCTTTTTACTAAGGAAATTTTTCGTGACATCGACAAAAGCGTTCCATGCTTGTTTTTCAATATTGTTGAGAGTAGAAGTAAAAGACGAGTCTTGAATTAGTTTATTTATGTCTGGACCTACGAAAACACCCTCTTTGATTTTCTCGTCACTAAGTTTAGGAAACTTTTGCTTGAGAAACTGGAATACAGAACCGTCTTTGCTTAATTTTTTAACAAAATTTGATGTGCGATGCCGGTAAAATGATTTTATCTGGCTCAACCAAAGGATCAAATTTAATGTTTTTTTGTCTCACAACTATAGAGTGACGTGATGGCCAATCTTTTTTATAAAATGTAGTGATCGCGCTCGGCTGTCCCACTCACAAAGAAAGCAGCAATATTTTGTATAGCCTGACTACAAGCCAGTTAACAAAGAAACCACTTTAAGATCTGCGCAAATAGGCCACTTATGTTCTTTGTAATTAAGTTTTTCTAGCACAAGTTTCATGACATCATAAGTTTCTTTCAAGTTAGCACTATAAGCAAGGGGCAAAGATGGCAACTTATTTCCATTGTGTAACAAAACTCCTTTCAGACTGGTTTTTGAGGAGTCAGTAAATAAACGCCATTCAGTAGCAACATGATTTTGTCCTAGTTGTGACATTAATCCATTCACATCATTGCAAAAACCAAGCCATCTTCTTTAGAAAAGTACGGAACTAGTAAACTATGTCGTTTTCGGTAAAAAGTTACCTTTATATCCGATTCACATAGATCCCATTGCTGTAATCTTGAAGTTAATAACTCTGCTTTGTAAATAGGTAAATTTAAATCTCTTATCAATTTGGATTTAGGCACTCAGGAACATTTAACTCGTCAGAATGTGGCTGAGGCTTTATTACAGATGTCACGTCAGCATACTTAATACTTGGTTTTGATTTTTCGGAAAACCCTTTTAATTGCGTGAGACAAAAATAACAATCCTCGGCATGATTCGTTGGCTCCATCCATAGCATTGGCTTACCAAATGGCATTTTTTTAGTAGTTCCCTTAGACCAACCATTCAGATTCGTATAACATCTTAAACAGCATACTTTAGGCACCCACGGCTTGTCTTGATTTCTTACGTCACGGTTAAAATAAGCTCGATAGGTCTGTTTAATTAAGTCAGACAGAGGCTTTTTTTCGATTTTGGCGTAAATTCTTCACAAACATAGAAAAATAAATCAGGACTATTAACACACACTCGCGACATTTTAGAAAACAGTTATTAAACTAACGAATGCACTAAGTTCCATCCGCAATACTTATAAATTTCACGACTACCCGTAATTTAACTATTCAAGGTCGGTAAAAACATAAAAAGTCCTATATCTCTACTTCTAGATGTGATATCAAAATAAAATGCCTATAGTTATTTATCATAAGGCAACCTCATTATAAAAAAATACAAACTGGGTCAGATATTTTTTTTGTGTTGAATAGTGAATTTACGGGGAAAATTACGTACTTATATTTATTAGCTATATTACATATTCTTATTATTATTCTTCAAAAAAAAAAAAAAAAAAAAAATGCCGTTATCACTGTCTTAAAGGCTTTTTTTTATTCTGCCAGATGTTAAGCTATATCTTGTAAACAAAAACTTTTTTAAAAGCGACAAATATTCCTTTGTTTTTTAGTTGGATTATGTTATTGGAAAGGTTATTCCAAACAGTGTTTATCAATTTTTTGTGTCTGCTTTCTTTTAAAGTTTTTAAATTTTTCTTAATATATTTTTTTAATAATGCCCCTTTTGTATTTAACGGTTTATCGCAGCAGTTTATTTTCCCATGGACAATTAAATGTCATTTGGTATTTTTTTATGGTCAGTCAAAATTTTATTTCGTTAAATAATCACTTGTTAAAGTTTCCGTTAGCGCTACACATTCTGTATTTAAGTTTTTAATGGTAACGATTTAAACGTTTTAAGCTTCAACTTATCAGAATGAAGATGTTATTTTTTTCTAGCCGTGAAATGTAATGACGATATGACCGTCTTGGAAGTTTTGGCTGCTCTGGGAACTAATTTTGACTGTGCCTCCAAAGCAGAAATTAGCAAAGTTTTATCAATTGGTGTTAGTACTAACCGTATTATTTTTGCCAATCCTGCCAAACCAGCTAGTCATATTCGTTATGCCGCTTCTGTTGGAGTTTTCTACCATGACATTTGATAATGAAAGTGAACTCTATAAAGTTCAAAACATGTATCCAAATGCCAAGTAAGTGAACATTAAATATTTATTTGTAATAGGTTATTAATTTTAAGTTGGTCCTAAAAATGGCTTTTTGGTAATAATTCAAGGTGTTCAGTTAAAAACATGCCACTCAAGTTATCTGCGAAAAGAGATACATTTGAGAAAATCGCCGAAACACGTCAAGATATTTATTGAGGAGGACCGTTTTTTACAAAAAATTGGACGGCGCCCCTTCAACCCCATAACCACCAGGGCCACCACCCCAACATTCTTAAATGAGAAGGGGGTCGAGTAATACATAATTTTAAAACTCCTGACGGGTACTTTGTAACCCTAGAATATAAAATAAATATCTTTACCAACTACAAAATAGCGATACTCTAAAATTACCCAAATACCTGATTGGGATGGCCGTATTTCCGAAACTAATATATTTTGATGTACTTAATGTGGTATTTTCTTAAAGCTCTTTTAAAAATCCTTATGATGATGATACTAGTGATAATATACAAGGTAGGATAAAAAGTGTATATTTTTTAATGAAGCACCCTGTATATTGTGTTACCAATAAAGATATTTTTAAAAGAGCTTTAAGAAAATACCCCATTAATTACATCTTACTTTATTAGTTTCGGAAATATGGCCATTCCAATCAGGTATTTGGGTAAATTTAAAAGTACCGCCTTTTTTCTTGTAGTGGGTAAAGATATTGACTTTATATTTTAGGGTTATTAAGTACTCATCAGGAGCTTTAATTTATTCGACCCCTTCTCATTTAAGACTTTTGGGGTGGTGGCCCTGTGTATCTTTACGTGTTTCGGCGATTTTCTCAAATCTATCTCTTTTCGGAGATATCTTGAGTGGTAAGTTTTGAATGAACACCCTGCATAATAAAATTATTTATAAATGTTTTCTTTCAAGGCTGGTTATTCGAATTAGATGCGATGCTGTTGATGCACAATGTCCATTGGGTATGAAATTTGGTTGTGATCCTGTTAAAGAGGCACCACAGCTGTTACGTGTTGCAAAATTATTAAATCTTAATGTAATTGGTGTTAGCTTCCATGTTGGATCGGGATGTCGGGAGCCAGATGTATTTCATAGAGCCCTTTCTGCAACTCGTGATTTATTTGATTATGCTAATACATTGAACTTTGATTTTAATCTAGTAGATATCGGTGGAGGATATCCTGGTGCAAAAGGATCATCCATTGATGAGGTAAGCTTTACTTTTAAAAATCTTTCAAATACCACAGATTTATATTAATACAGGGTGTTTTCTAACTACGGTATGAAACACAAAAGGGTAATTTCTTATATCTTTTTTAAAAAACGTTTCGATGAACATATGTCTGGACTTGCTTTATCTCTAAGATGCAGGGCGTTAAAGTTTTTTTAAGTGGGTATTTTTAAATATCTTAAAAACGCTTAATTGGTACACCCAGACGCTTGTAAAGCTCTACCTAGATTAAGATTATTGGACTTAGTGGCGTCTTAGTTGGCAACACAGCTAATATTATTAAGGTAAAAAAAGTACGCTACTGACTTTTGGTACACTATTTCTATTATCTAAAGTTAGATTCAATATTGCTTTATGTAAAAATACAATAAATTCCTCTAGATCCACTTTGTTAGCAGGTAGAAACATGAGCCGTTGGAATCAAATAAAAGAAAATATAAAAACTCAAACAAATTACTCATCATGTACACGTTGACTCCAAAAATTTTAGAAAAAAGAAAGATTTGTCAGGGTCTGATTAAATATTTTTATAGTAAAAAATATTTTTAATAATCATTAATTTCTAAAGGCAATTTTAAACATTTTTAGTGTTTAGAGAAGCTAAATTTAAAAATTTGGATTTTTCAATTTTTATTATTTTCTCAACAAAAATAGTTACCTAGTGATTCTAGCACAGAGAGAAATGCATCGTGGATTTTATAACGTTAAAGAATTAAAAAGTATAATATATACCTAGAGTGAGAAGTGAGCTACCGAGCATTTTCATATCCTGAGGCGCGTAGCGCCAAGAGATATAATGTGCGAGGTAAATAATAGCTTCTCACCCGAGGTATTTACAGGGTGGCCGGTGAGGTATCCGAGAAACTTCGGAGATAAATTCAACAATGAATATTAGGAAAAAACTTTACATGAACATATGTCCTAAATGTCTTAGTTTTTGAACTATAGGGTGTTGTTATCTTATTTTTTTATATTATTTTTTTATAATAACTTTTATACCAATTGAGATATTTTTAAAAAATTTAGGGGAAGCCCTCTATGCACCAAAAGACATTTTTAGGCATACGAGAAAATAATACGAGTGTCGTCCATTAGAGGTTTAAGTTAAATATTTTTTAAAATACCCATTAGGTTTCGAACAAATTTGATTTTTTGACTTTTTTTTATAAGATGTTGTTTATAATAACTTTTATACCAATTTAGATATTTTTAAAAAATTTAGGGAAGCCTTCTATGCACCAAAAGACATTTTTTGGCATACAAGAAAAAAAATACGAGCGTTGTCCATTAGAGGTTTAACTTAAATATTTTTTAAAATACCCATTAGGTTTCGAACAAATTTGATTTTTTACTTTTTTTATAAGATGCACGGTTTTCGCGTAAATAAATAAAAGCCATTTCTTGGCATGGTCATTTCCTATCGAAAATATCAAATTCTACAGTAAAAATCAGCTTTGCTATTTATTATTTTGTTAGATAGGGATTTGACCATGCCAAGAAATGCTTTTTATTTATTTACGCGGAAACCGTGTATCAATTAAAAAAGAAAAGATCAAAGTTGTGTCAATCTAAATGGGAATTAAAAAATATATTTTTAGTTTAGAAAATGCAGTGGCGTACCATTTTTTTCTTTAAATTTTTTTTTATTTTAAACCCCTCATAAACGACACTAAGAATTTTTTTCTCTTATGCCAAAAAATGTCTCTTGGTGTATAGTACAGCATCCCTCAATTTTTTTAAATTTCTAACACCCTGTTATTTAAAAACTAAGACGTTTAGAGGATATGGATATAGAAAGTTTTTTCCTAATTTTCATTGTTGAATTTATATCCGAAGTTTCTCGGATACCTCGGCGGCCACCCTGTATAGAATTTTTTTCACTGCTAACATTGATATATTAACAATTTTAATTTTGGCATTGGTGATTTCCCAACAATTTGCTGAATGTATCGGAATATCAAGTAGAGTGAAGCGTGTGTCAAATTTTGATATAAATTAAGGAAATATCTCATTGCATTTTTAATATATTTCAATGTTCCACTTTTCTCATCGCTTTCGTATGTTCAGAACGGAGAATTTCTCAATTTTCCATTACAGTGAGAAACATTTTTTCCTGGTTATATGATAACCCAAGTCAGCCATGAGTTGTTGCATGTCAAATTAAAACGGCACAGTTTCCATGTTGAATACGCTATGTCGCTGATAACCGCGCCAGATCTATTTAGGCCATGAAAATGTTTGCCAGCTTTTCCGTAACAAACAAACACTTTACAATGATTATTATTGATCTCATTAATTACCTAGGTGTTTTTTAATTATCAATATTTACTAAGGGTGAGAAATATTAAAGTATTTAATAAGCCAATTAATACGCATTTTTTAATAATTTTTATTACTAATCTACAAATAAATAGTCTTTTTTCCAAATAGTCAATTTAATTCTTTGTATAAGACCCTGAGGGTAAAGCCTATTTCAACATTATACATTTTAACCTTATTAGGCGCATTGTAAAGTTTTTTATTTACGGTCACGATAAATAGATATTTTTAGTACGACAATCACTTACTATTAATAAAAAGGTTTTTGATTTAAAAAAGCAAGAAAAAGTCTTAAATTAACACATGGTAGGTTATAATTTAGGTAAATACTTACAATATATTTTAAACGTAAATGTCATCAAAGAAACTATTACTATAACTGTCTTAGATCAAGTTGATATTTTTTTTTCTGTTTTTATGACATTGTTCTGGTTAATTCTTAGATTGCAACATGACTATTACGAATTAACTAAAAAACTTTTTTCAACAAGATTAAGAATTCTATTAGCAATGCGGCAATAATTATGATTTTTATTTAAAATATATTTAATTTTATTTTACTTTTGTTTTACTTTTCATGTCATTTCATAAGCTTTAAAAATGTCTAACATGTATTTAGTTCATTACCTACTTACCTTAAAAAATGTTTAATTCAGTCCCTGACCAATATCAAAACTTTAGTCAACGTGCCTGTGTAGGCTGGCGTTTTTGTACTGATACTAGACAAAGCGGCGAGGTGTGACAAAGGGGTTTTTTTATTAAAAAGTGGCGGTATTTTGTTTTATTTTTATGATTTCTCCTATTTGATTCCAAAGCCTTTATATTGTTACGGACATTAAAAATAAGTGTTAGTTTATAGAATTGTATAAAGTTAGGACCTTTTAATTTAGTTTGTTAATTTATTTAAATAATTTACCTTAATTTTTCCAAGTTCTTTCATCACTTTCGAAGGTTTCCGAAAACGCCCGAATTATCCATTAATAACTTTTATGCCATCATGTACTATGGAATTTTCACGATATTTCTCGAATATTCTAGATCATTCTTTACTCTTCCACCATACTATAAAAGGGCGACGGGAAACCTCGGATCAGTTAGTACGGATTCGACTTTTGTGCTGTAAACTTCGAGACATTGACAATTTAAGATTTTTGCCGTTATTGTAACCATAGTTACGTTACATTGTTAATAAAGGTATAAAAACGAAGGCACGTGTTTTTATACGAGGTGTTTTGGAACAATATTTAAAAAATATTATAAACCAAATTATACAATAAGTAATTTATTTTTAACTGCTTAGTAAAGTTTCTTTTAATTTTGATATTTTAGATTGCCACTGTGGTAAATGATGCATTGAATGAATTCTTTCCTGATCCATCAATAAGAATAATTGCTGAACCTGGTAGATATTATGTCAGTTCCGCATATACTTTGGCTTGCAACATTCATTCCATTAGAAAAGTCATTCAAGAAGACGAACAAGGAAATATGACTAAAACCCACAAAATGTACTACATCAATGATGGCGTATATGGAAGTTTCAATTGTATTTTATATGATCATCAAGTTGTCAAGCCAATACCGCTCTATGAATATCCAGGAACGAAAAGTTACTCAAGTAGCATTTGGGGTCCAACTTGTGACGGATTAGATCAAGTTATCGAAGATACAATGCTACCAGAAATGGAAATTGGAGATTGGATTGTCTTTGAAGATATGGGTGCATACACTCTACCTGTAGCCAGTCCATTTAATGGTTTTCCTATTCCTCGTGTGCACTTTGTTGCAACTGAAAATGTGTGGTATGTATTTTTTGTTAAAAAAAACACTTATGCAAAAAAATAAACAGTACAGCAAATCTCACATACAGTATGGGTCAAAAAATCGACTTTTTTATGTACTCTAACAAACTTTGTAGGTAGAGACCTCAAAAAAATGTTCTTCTAGTATGATCTCTTAATTTTAATAGGAGCGTTCCTGCTTTTCAGTTTTATATTTTTTTCTTGGTCTAAAAAATATATATCTCGGTCTCTACCATATGAAAAAAAAGGATCTCATCTCATATGAGGAGCTCCAAATCAAAACGCAGTTTTTGTTAAAACACAGTTTTTAGAATACCTCACAATTTATACTTATGAATTTTGAAAAAAAATTATTTGAAATAATATGTAATATTTATATATTTATAATACAATATATTTTCATTTAAAAACGTTTGCTACACCAATAATAAAACCAAAGTCTCAATTCTTTTTCTTGGCTTGCTTGATCTATTATTTTCGTATGTACGAAACTCAAATGAAATCACCAATTCCATTCCATCAAATCTAAACAATTGCTGCGTTTAGCTTTCGTATCTTCCTCACAGAAACGACAATTGATTTGTTGTACTAATATTATAAATGCGGAGTTTGCATCGGTTTTAAAATCGCAAAAATTCGTTTACTAGTTACGAAGTCGATCAGTTTAGGTTTAGCACATATAAAAGTAATCGAAATTGAAACAGCAAAAAGTGCTGCACCGGCATCTTCTTTATAAAGCATATACGTGCAGATTATTTTTTCCCTGTCTTTTTTATTAGCTAGTTTAAAACAAATTAAATATTTACATTATCACTTTTGCTCAGTTATGTATGCTATTTTTGATTTGAGATCCAACGTTTTGCCCCTGGCTGACAGTTGTCAATTTTATTTTTTAATGTGCTTCATTGAGGATATGTTCTGTATTGGTTAGGCGGATTCATTTAATTGATGGTAGTTATTTTTGAGTACACGCCAAAAAATAAATTAATACTACAAAGAAAAATTAAAACAAGTAAATGGAGAACTAAAAATCGACGTTTTGGTGGCAAGTCTGCCACCGTTGTCAAGATAAATTGAATAAAAATAAAAGAAAATAAAAATTAAGTATTAATAAAAAACAAGCATATTTGACATTTAATGTCAAAGATTTTTTCAGAATCTCCTAAAAATAGCTAAAAATTATAAACCTATTTTTTTTTTTATTTTGACAACGGTGGCAGACTCGGATAAAAATTGGAATAAAATTTTGTATTTATTAGTTTTGGACCATGCGACCAGTTTTATAAAATTTCGTTTTAAAATTCAAAAATTTTTGGTCTATTTGTACTCTTGTAGCACCTATCCTGGGAACTGTATAACAATATCTAAATAAACCATAGAATGGTTAAGAGTTAGCGTTCTGAGTAATTTTATAAATCCGCAAAACGGAAGTTTTTGGTTATTTAGGCCTAAACTGCAGGCACAACAAAACCGACTTTATGCATTTTGCTTCATTCCAGATTTTTAACGGAACCGATGATGATAATCACTAAAACACTTAATACAACGCACACCGTAGATGTAAAACTCGTACTAAAAGTGAAAATCTACATGTGCTCTCGATTTTTCTTACAATTCATACTTTCCTTATTCTCCATGTCAACTTGCCCCCCTGGGCCATCGGCTGGCGACTCCTGTATGAGACAAGATATTTTTCTTATTAAAGATAAGAAAAAATATAAAAACTGGAAGGCGGAGAACGTTCCTATTAAAATTAACAAATTATACTTGAGAGAATTTTTTGAGGTCTACCAACCAGTTTTTCAGAGTATAAAATGATAAAAAAAAATAGTAAATATCTTTGACCCAGCATCATCCAAATTCTGAAAAAGTGGTTACTTCCCAATCTCCTATTTGAATTGAAATAATCTATAATTTAAATTTTAAATGATAATGATAGTAATTTATAATATCTTTTTATTATTTTCTTTTAGGAATCTAATTAAAGATATGATGACACTATCAGAAGATGGTTTTGAAATCCATGATGAACCCGTTTTATCTACTAACCGAAAAAAATCTATTGTAATTGATGGTTCTAACATTCCTGCAGTTATTCACCTACCTCAATATGATCATATGCCTCTTGCTAGAGACCGCAGGCTAAGTTTCATTGATATTTCCGTAATTGAAGAGCGTATCTAATTGGTTTTTTGTTTTAATATTTTAGAAGTAGGAGTTTTATAACTTACATTGTAATAGCATTTTGATTTATACTATTGGTAAATCAAAATAGATGTTTAAGGGTAATATAGGCAAGGGGGCAGCTTTTAGCTAATTTAAGAAATGTCTAATAACATCTACGCGTATTTTATTAATTTAAAATATGCAAAGACGTTTATTATATTTTATGACATTAAATGTGTATAAAACATTATTATAGAATTTTATTTAAATAGTCCAAATATTAATAAAAAAAAATATGAACAATAATTTAAACATAATTGAAATAAATTATAATATTTATTTTAAAATTTTGCTGTTTTCTTCGGTTTTGTAAATTATTTTAAAAACATCAAAGAAAAGTGAGGTTGGTCAAAACCATGAAATATAAATAAAAATATAGTTTTTACTGTTAATGATACATTTGAAAATATTGAGTGTACAGATGGACCTTAGATCTTTTACACAAAAAATCTATGGCAAATTTTACACCTGCACCTTGAAATTGTGTTGGATTTGGTACTGATGTGCCCAATATTATTACATCAAACCTCATTATGAACGGTTGAAGTAAAAGGCCTTTTTAATTTTGAGCTAGTCAGATTTATAAGTTTAAGCAAACGAAACTCTATGAAAGACTTAAAATCAAGTTAGGGCAATTTTTTAACTTTTACCATATTGCAAAATTACCATTAATTTACTACTACCCTTTTCATTTTATTTGAAAAATTTAGCCAACACAATTTTTTGCCGGTAATAACTATTCCAATTTGCCATACCATTATTATGGTCGTCTACCGTCTTGTATGTTTTTTTAGCATTTGGTGGCAATAGGTTAACTAACAGTGATATTATTTTTGTTTGTCCTTTCAGTTAGGTCTATTTGTCATAGCAACTTACTGCATGATATTGCGGTTGCTTATAATCGTAACAATTGCTCCAAAGCAGTTTCTAATTCTTTTAACAAGGAAACTATCTCCCAGGGTCCTTCGCCGATTTTAATAAAACTGCAATATGTTATAGTACATCGAAAAACAAGATACACGTATATTTACGGGCCATTAAACACTTTGACGGGGAAAAGTGCAGCTCTGAAATTCACCCTAAATTTTTTTTCAAGTATCTTAAAAACTAATTGAGATAACTTACAGAAATCAAAACCATAATTTTATTTATCGAAAACTCTAGCCTCTATTCAAGATATTAAAAAAAAATTATGGGAAGATTTCACCCGTTAAAGTTTTTAAGGGCCGATAAAAAAATACGTGTCTTAATTTTTGATGTACTACAACATATTGCAGTTTCATCAAAAAAGGGTTGGAATTCCGTTATTTATAAATACCAGGATTGGGTATTCATGAGTATACTGAAAAAACAAGGTTATTAGGTCTAAACAAGAAAGAAAGTAATTAAAATTCCATGATCTTTATCGCCTTGTTCAGGACTTGTATTTTAAAGAGCAAAAAGGTCCTCGCCCAATAAATTACGATATTGAATACTCGAAATACTATCATTCAAAACGGTATTTACAATACAAAATCCCGAATACTAACCAAAAAAGTATTCACTGGAATACCGAATACCAAAAACACAGATGTATTTAAATACTACCCAACTTTGTCGCCAGACCTGGCCTGTATGTTTGCAAAATCTTCTACCAAATACTTTATATCTAAGCCATCACACATTTAATTCTCTACAGAAATTAGCCTTTCTGGACTCATCATTGTTCGTAAATAGTTTCTTATGAGTTTTAATTTTGAAATTTTTGATTTAAAAATAAAATATGTTTAAAATTAAAATATTGATTTTGTAATTATTCTTAATTGATGGGAGAAATAATTTCTAATGATTTTATTTTTTTTAAATTTCCGCCCCAGCAGCATTGCGGTGCTAGTAGGTACGGCCCTGACAAACTGGCTCGTTTTAGTTGAAATGCACTGCATAAATCAATACCCTGTCCCTGTTACAAAATGTCAATCCTTTAAAAATTACCTAAATACCTTATTTACAGTAGCGTAGCTAGGCGTAGGCGGTGGCCTGTGGCATCGCGGCTTGGAGGCCTTGCAGTTTAAGTTAGAAAATGTGAGACATAGATATTGTTATGTTATAATTTTGTGCAGAATTAACAGTAACAAGCGTGATTGAAATATTTCAGAAAAGGGGCATCACACATCGTCGCCTACGCCAATATTTCTTTCTTTTCTATCTGCATCAACAAAAGGGCCTCTTTCGGATTCGATTCACTTTTCATTCACTTATCTCTTTCATTCGAAGTAAAAGATTTGAATATAGATTGAAATAAAAATAAATAATGAATTTGTTAGTGAATCTTGAGTAAACCAATCTATTACTCGCTATCGGAATGAACGGAAAATGACACGTCTAGACATGAAATGAATGTTCACTGGGGATCATTCCGTCACACCTCTGGTAGGGTTATGTATGTGTACTGTAGCTATATCAATATGGTCTTTAAATGGAATGATGAAAACACGTTGCTCCTTTTGAAGCATTTTAAGGACTTTTTAATGTAAGTGAAACTGATATTGATACTCAATGGGAACATTTTATGAATATTCTTATCCCTGTTTTCAACAACTGTTTTCCATATGTCTCTATCAATACAAAGTCAAAAAGACCCACTTTTAGCAACCCAGAACTGGATGCATGTAAAAACGAGTTAGACTTGTTGTTAGTTCTTAGTAGATCTGACAACAGGTATATTGAAACATATTGTCTGTGTAGGCAGAGATACAATAAATTACTTATTGAGTCCCGTAAGAACCTATATGAACGAGAAATCATTAATAGTGACACAGAAAAAATATCATATATAGTTGTTTTGTATGTGATAGTGACAATAAGTCAAAGAGCATGTGGAGAGTAGTTGGCGAAATTGCAGGGAGGGACAACAGAAAGCAAAATCTTATGCTAAAAGGGAATCCAGAACAAACAGCTAACAGTTTTAATGATTTTATTCTTAATGCGGCAGCGGAATTGGTGAAAACCTTGCCTCAGGCGCAGTTTTCATGCAATTGTCCTAAAAATAATAACACCATGTTTGTCACACCATTAACGATTGTTGAGATAATTGAAATAATTTCTAAATTAAAAACAAGTCAAGTTCGGGCTTTGATGAAATACCGAATAATCTGGTAAAAAAATGTGCATATGAATTAGCAGAGCCTCTATGTCATATAATAAATAATTCATTTAAATCTGGTGTTTTTCCTAAAAATCTTAAACTAGCCTTAGTAAAGCCAATTTATAAGAAAGGAGACCAATCTTTACTACAAAACTATCGACCTATAAGTTTGATATCTGTTTTTTCCAAAATATTTGAAATAGCTATGGCTAAAAGACTTTTAATTTTTTTATAAATACAAATTATTAAGTAACACACAGCACGGGTATCTTGATAGAAAATCAATTGAAACTGCAGTATATGATTTTATACAAAATATTATAACAGGAATGGAAGATAAGGATACAATTATAGGAATGTTTTTAGACTTGTCCAAGGCCTTTTATTGCCTTAATCACAACATCCTTTTGGAGAAACTGCACCGGTATGGGGTCAGATGAACAGCTCTTTTATGGATCAAGTCATACCTTTTGGAACGAAAACAAAAGGTAATTATAGATGATGCAAATAAAAGGTTTTTTCGAAAGAAGGCCTTATTTTATTGGGCATTCCACAGGGTAGCGTAATGGGTCCGATACTTTTGTTTTCTACATCAATGATATAGCAGAGGAAGTGGTACAAGCAGGGCAACAACTTGTTAATTATGCGGACGATACCAAAATCTTAGTAAAAGAAAAATCATTTAATGATCTTCTAGAATCATCAGACACCTGTCTGGAAAGAGCGCAGAGTTGGTTTTCTAAGAATGGCCTCATATTGAATAATCAGAAAACAAATTACATTTGTTTCAGGACCCAGCAGAGGGACTCCGAGTTTCCAGAGACAGTAGTTCTGGGCTCGCGGGAAATAGAACTAAAAAAACTGAAAAGTTTCTGGGTATTTGTCTTGATCAAAATCTTAGCTGGAATTATCATGTTAGCAATGTATGTCAAAAATTAAATTCTGTCCGTTACTCGATGCGAATGCTGGCAAACTATTTAAGTGTCAGTACCCTGAGAAGTGTATATTATGCAAACTTTTATTCTCGAATGAGGTTTGAGGTGATCTTTTGGGGAGGAACAACTGAAAGTCAAAGAGTATTCCTTGTGCAAAAAAACGTTATACGTACAATCCTTCGCCTTCAGTACAGACAATCCTGTAGGGGCAGATTTCGGGAACTGAATATTCTCACTCTTCCTGGTTTGTATATCTATGACTGTTTGCTATTTTTGTTTAAAAATAAAGATAAGTTTAGGCAATATGAGATGACTGACGATCATCAAACACGGTTTACTGGCTACTCTTTGCCACAACATAGACTGACCGCAACGGAAAAATTCACTACATATTCGTGTATAAATTTTTTTAATCTGCTTCCTAAAAATAAAAGTTCTCCACAGCTTTAAATTGTATAAAAAACAAGTTTTTAATCTAGTTTTAAATATAGAACCGTATACTATAACTGAATTTTTAAACTACTAATTTTAATATGTCTACCAATAATATTAAGTTTTAATTGTTAAGTAAATGTTTAGGGTATGTTTTTTTATGTAACTGAGTGTTCAAATTTTATACCTATTTCTGTATTTTCCCATAGTTTGTTACATTATGCACACTATGGGCCATTTGTGACGCCATTTCATTTTATTGTGTACTGTTTTTATACTGTACAATTCTTCTGAATAAAGAGATTTATTATTATTATTAATATTATTACCACTTAGTGTCTTTGGAATCATAAAATAGATAGTTAGACTTGAAGATAATTGCAATATGAGTCGGGATGTTTTTTCGCTAGTTCTCTTAGTTAGTAAGTAACGTGTTTAAAGCTCCCAGAACCTTTCTCCTTGAAATCCGTGGTCGCACCCACCAGCGACGTTTTTGGTTTTGGTAATTCCTAAATCAAATGATCACATATCATACGAATTCCAAGGCGCACAACTTCGTTAGACGGCATCTTTTGGGAAAATAACAAATGAATCTTAATTTTTAAGTCACTTTGTGTTCACATTCGCCCAAGTGAACCGTCTGATATCGCCTTTACACTGGCGAGGTAATACGGGTCACTATACCTAATTTTTTCCTTTCTAGTTTTTCTGTCATTTTCTTATAAATAAAAGACAAAGTTGTTGGAAATTTAATTTCCTATAAATAAAGGTCGTGATAAATAGGATCGCAAAGACCAACAGCTAGTTTTTGAGATATTTGACCGTTAATGAAATTTTCACGAATTATTGTCTCAAACCTCTTCATTTTTTTTATTAATTATTTATAAAAATTAAATGTAGAAATTAATCGTTACATTAGATTGGTATTAATTAATACAGGGTTACTAGAAAATCCGCGGAACGATGGATTATCTTAGCAACCGTCAAATATAAAGTAAAATTATGCTTGCAAGGTTGCCGAGTTTATAGCTTTGTCTCTAGGTTAGGGAATTTTAAAATTTTGAATTTAATACCCTAATTTTTATTATTGTAATCAATTGGTTGTGTCAACCTTATTATGACCTGATTATCGTGTTTTTACTCCTGTCAAGGACCATTTTTGTAGGAATTTAAATTTTCAACAACTTTGTCGTTTATCTTTTTGTGTATCTCTTGTTATTAAATTTATGAGACCAGAATTTTATGAAAAAAAATAGATTTAGTGACCCGTACTACCTTGCCAGTGTAAGCTAAGACTTTGCCGTAATGAACCTTTTGTAAAGAATTCAATTCTTAAAAAATCTCGTTTTTGGGCAAGACAATAACATAAAATGCTGCTTGGGAAAAAAGTCGGAAAAAAATCACCCTAATGGGATCAGTGGCGTAGCTACTATAGGGCTAGGCGGGGCAGTGCCCCGGGACCCCCAAGTGTAGGGGGCGCCCTTGGATCAAAAAGGGCCCTCGGGCTTAATAGTATAGAAAACAGCGACGGGAAATGAAAGTGAGATTTTTTTTTGCTCTCCGTATTTTTTTAGGGGCCCTACTTTCCTTTTTTGCCCCAGGGTCCATATGCTGCCCTAGCTACGCCACTGAATGGGATAATATTTCAATAGTATTATGGACCTATTATTTGTTAGCATTTCAACGTTTGGCAATTGTCTAGAAAGTTGCTGCAACTCCAATTTTGGCGAAATCTCACCAACCTGAAAGATTTTTTTTCGGAAACCTTTTGTTCTCGAGATATCAAAATTTATAATTTTTTTGCGGAAACGTTTTTTTTCGAGGTATTCATTATCAAACTTAAAAATTGCACTTACTCCTTTCATTGAATAGCATCGCCTTCTAGATGTTAAAATTTTACTAACGGCTCATTCTCGCCGCAATGATCATCTTCTTACCTGTAATTGCGGACTCGGTGAGTGATTCTATCTACTAAGCAGTAGATTTATTAATTTTGGATATTCTGTTTTTGCCTTGTTTATAGGAATAGGTAATATAAACTATTTAATAGACGACCAGTTACATTTCCAACAAACTTTAGAAAATTACATTGTGACAGTAGTTGTCAGAAAAAAGTCGCAAAAAAATCACTCAATGCGGGATTTACACGGGTCGATTTAAGCCGTGCGATTAGGCCGCACGGCTAAAATTGCCTGTGTAAATGCAGATTGCGTGCAACTTTGATCGAACGTCTAAATGAATTTGATTTTGCGGCTAGTTTACTGGCGATTAATCGCACGGCTAAAATCGACCCGTGTAAATCGACGGTTTTTTCTTTTAGTCATTTATGAAATTTAAAATTTCTGATAACACCAAAATCGTTTTCTTAAATTTTTTTGATACCCCTTTAAATGAAATAAAGTCACTAATAATGGGCCATATAAATAAAAAGTAGCAAATGCTTATACTTATAAAATTTGAAGTAAATGCTTTGGCTTCTTTTTATTTATAAAAAAAAAATTGCTGACATTTTCTTTAAAAATTAAAAATAATGGTAGTTTATACTCTTGGAAAAAATCATGTTTTATCTGGCTTCATCAATAATATTATGTTACTATATTATTATTAAATTGTTTTTTATTATGAATGAATATATTTAACAATTATACTTTTTGTCCTTTTCTTCTCTTAAATGCTATCCAGACAGTCTGTATTATCTAAATGTATTATGTATGTATACTAAGTATTGATAACCATCTTGTAATCCTGTTGTTAGGGAATACCATATACAAGGAGTCTAAAATATTTCAATTTAACCCAACTTACCTTATTCCAAAAGTGGATGATTCATAGATACAGGCTGTTAAATATGTATTCTGGATTTAGTTTTTAATAAATATTTTTGTTAATAAAACTTTAGATTCGTCATGAAGGTAGTAGTAAATGTTTGGTATGACACTTTTTAAAATTCGGTAGCTTATCGACGCTAGGACGTCGAAAAGATGGCCGCCGGGCGAAAATCATAATTAAACATTCAAGTCTAGTTATGTGACTTAGACTTGGTAAAAGTTGATTTAAGCAGCCGTTTTTGAGATATCTGGATTTAAAAATAAATAATAGTTTAAAAACACGCTTTTATATGCAACCGAACTAAAAATTAGAAAATAATTTTTCATTACAACGAGTTTGTCACTTCAGAGTAAAAAGCGTGGGGTGCATTTTACTATTTTTTCATAACTTTTCCCTCATAGATATTTGCAAATAGAATAATTATAACATTTAATATATTAAGCACCCCACGCTTTTATTCTGAAGTGACAAACTCTTTGTAATGAAAAATTATTTTCTAATTTTTAGTTCGGTTGCATATAAAAGCGTGTTTTTTTAGTTTTTTTAAACTATTATTTATTTTTCATTTTTTAGTTCGATATGCATGTATGTATGTAAAAATGCTCCAGTTTATTCACTAAAAAATTCCTTCGCCATTTTGTTAAGAGTAGTATTAGGACACAGAGGAGAGGATCTGTAAAGGAATTTATTTACCCTGGCGGTCCTAATCAGGATAACGGGATACTGTTTTTAAATTATTGCATTGTCATCGGTCCTTGATACGTGTGCAAAGTTTCAAAGAAATTGAATCGCTGGGAGTTGGTAAAAATTAGGCTCAAAGATTCCATTACATAGATAGATAGATAGATACAACCCAAGCTAATAAAAGCGTGTAAAAAACAACTGTGTATGGCCAGGTCTCAGTTATACAGGATGTTTCAGAATAAGTAGCTAATCT
>JACEGR010006765.1:0-57130 GCA_014170235.1 Listronotus bonariensis | reverse complement strand
AGTATTATGTTAAAATAAAAATAATACAAAAAAATATGTTTTCTTTACGCTCGCTGATAGGAAAAATAGCGTTCCTAACACGTGCCGAAAGTGCCTTTTCCGCACTTGACTGCTTGTCCGAGCTCCGCTACGTCGTTCAGTCAACTGCAGTCGCGTGCGGAAAAAATGCACTTAGCACTACTTGGAAATATACTATATCGTTTTTAAAATAATTCTATTTTGCTTGAGACGAGCTTAATGGCTTCTTTCATCAAGGCTATATAGCAGTTAATTCATATTTTAAGTAGAGTCGGACCGAAACTGGTTTTACGGCCGAAACCGTTTACGGCCGAAACCGACACCGAATGTTCGGCCGTGGCTTCAGTTTCGGCCGATACCGGCCACGTGTTTAAGTATAAAATACCTTAAAATACTAAAATTAGTAGCGCTTTTCCCATTATTCTGCAGTAATTAGGGATATTAAACAACGAAAACACTGTATAAGTAATTTGTTAACCACATATTAAAAAACAGTGTTTTTTAAATAATTTTTTCAAATTACGAGAGCGTTTTCGCGAGTAACGAAGTAAGGCGAGCGCGCACGACCTCTTCTGAAATCAGGTTGGTTTTCGCAAAAGTTTCGGCAAATTTTGGCCGACACGGAAACCGAAAGTTTGGTCGGACACTAAGTTTAAGTGCTTATAATTTAGAATTGACGTTTGTCGCTGCTTACTGACGACCATTTATAATATGTCCCAGGATACCTAGGTGTTATAAAAGGACAAATGGACCAAAAGTTTGGAATCTTCAAACGTCCTTTCGGGAAGACTGGTCACATGGTCCAAAACTAATAAATCCAAAATTTTACTACGGATGGTAATATACAGGGCGAGTTATAACTAAAAATATGAAAAGTGGCCAAGAGTAATTTACCTTTATTTTTAAAAAAGGACAAAATTGTATAAGGAAATGATGTAGAGAATTAAACTATATGTCAAAATTTAAAGTAAATGCATTAAAGTAAAAATATTATTTTCGTTAATTTTTTCCATTATGCATAAATATTTTTTAAACTACTTGGCTTCTGGCAGCGAATTTGAAAAAAAATATATTTAAAATTATTAAATTTTCTTTAATAAATGCGTAATTTAAAAAATTGAAAATTACATTTTTTTACCCTTATGCTTTAACTTCAAATTCTGATATAACATTAAATTCTCTACAACAATTACTTATAGAATTTTGTTCTATTTTTGGTTATAACACGCGCTGTATAATACCAATTGGAGTAAAATTTTGTATTTATCTAGTTTTGGACCATGCTACCAGTTTTCCCCAAATTTCATTTTAAAATTCAAAAATGTTTGGTTCATTTGTCCTGTTGTAACACCTATCCTGGGACATATCGTACATAGAAGCGCTTTGAGCATGAACAAGTTTGTGAAATTTGTTGATTTCAATAAATTGCTTTGATTGAAGTATATTACGTGTGAATTTTAAGCTGTATAGATTTATTTTGTTCTACACAAGGTTTTAACATTTGCAAGTTGCAAACTTTTCTCATAACCAGAAGTAACTTTTTAAACAATTTAGTTACCTTGTGTTTTTACTATTATTTTACGTAAAACAAATCCATTATGACTTTGCCTTCCCATAATGAAAATTACATAATGATCTTAAAAACCTTTTTCCTGACAAAATGATCATGAATTAGGGTTAAGGTATGATTCCGAGCATCGCGGCAGGTAGCAAACGCCGACGCAAGCGCCAGAGCCATTCACATCACCAGCAACGCTACTCCTAAAGATATGATTCCGAGCACCACGGCAGGCAGCAAACCGCGGACGCAAGCGCCAGAGCCATTTATATTTTGCTTTCGCCTTGGGTATTAACGAGTACCGTTGCTGGTAATATGAATGGCTGCGGCGTTTGCTGCGGACCGCGATGCTCGGAACCGTTCCCTTAAGGTATGATTTCGAGTGCGGCATGCGCCAGAACGTTATACTTATTACGCATTCGCCTTGGGGCTGTGTGATGGTAATGGTTCTGGCGCTTGCGTCGGCACTTTGCCGCGATGCTTGGAACCATACCTTTAAGGTACGGTTCCGAGCATTGCGGCAGGCAGCAAACCGCCGACGCAAACGCCAGAGCCATTCATACTACCAGCAACGCTACTCGTTACTCCCTAAGGCAAAAGCGAAATATGAAGGGCTCTGGCGCTTGCGTCGGCGGTTAGTAGCCTGCCGCGATGCTCGGAATCATACCTTTAGATAAACAACGACTGCATTAAAACTTCTTTTGATACGTTGACGCGACAGTCTTGTCTTTATTGTTGCTTTATTTGTTCCATGCATTGGCAACATTTGCATATTTTGGTTGAACTACGGTTGGCTGAATCTTACATTATTCGTTTTTGTACAGAATCCATGTTTTCTGACCCCAACTACTGATTTTGGACCTTTATGATTTTCGTAGGAAAACGACCATGTTTAAATTCGCTATACAAATGTTTTATAAAGCATAGTGGTGGGCTCATAGCTGTAAGTTAAATTTAAGTATTTGATTTTTTTATTATTATCCACGTTAAAAGTGGTGATAAACCATTAAACGAATTTTTTTATAAATTTATGTAATTTTTTAGCTTAAGTTATTGGAACAACACAAATGACCCTCTACAAACATATGGTCGGAATGTTTAACTTTTTAGTGAAAACGTCAGATAGCAAAGTATAAATAATAATGTTAAACAGTACAAAAGATATTTTTATGGTCGGGCCGGTATAGGTTTATTAAAATATAAATATATTAATATATAATTTATGTATAATTTCTTATTAAAAGTAAATTAAGAATAGTGTGATAAAATACAATTAGTCGTAATACATATGTATTTATACTTCATCCAATTAACCTATATACCGCTATACTAATTGCCACTTTTCTTGAATCGAATTATTTTTACAAAGTTGTGGAATTCGTCATTATACTCATTTTATGACGAGTTTAAGTATATCATTTCAACTAAAAATAATACCCAGACGCTGTTTTTAATTAAAACATAAAACTGCTTAATTATTTTTAGCATCGTGTATATTGTACAGTATACAAATGTTTATTATCCTTATAAAAGTAATTGTTTTTTTTTCTGTTCTAGGTGAAATTCTGTCGACAGAGAGTAAGTATTTAAACAATTTGTAATTACGTTTATGTAAATTAGGTGTGTGCGTTGTGGTGATTGCTTTTTTCGACACTTAGGTGTGTGGGAAAAACATTCCGGAAAGTTTACAGAAGTCATTTAAGATATTTTATACAATTTAACATTTTAATGTCTTCTTTAGTCAGGGGAATGGGGCAAGTATTCTAAATTTGACGGTTAAAAAATGGGGTTTAATTTATACTGGCTGAGAATGCTGTTTATCTACATCCAAAAATATAAAATACTTTATTACTAAATTACAAAATACGAAGAGAAGAAAGAAATTTTAGTTCTGCTTGGTAAGAAATTTAAGTGGTTTATTAAAGAAAATAAAAGATATCATTGCCTGTGAATGTATGATTAGGTCAATTTTTGGTTGACAAAAATAGTTTTTCTACTCGCGTGCAAAAAGTTTCAACTATCCGCACGCATCTTAGTTCTAAAAGAGTCATATTTCCGCATTTCTTTACCGCACTAGTGCGGAAAAGTACAAAAATATCGATTTATATGTTACCAAATGGCAACGACTGATCTTCAGATTTGCATGGCAGACTAACTAGACGTTGTAGAGATGCGTTTCCCATCGACAATTTCTACATATAGTGAGTCTATTAACCGGCAAGATGTAACGAATTGAACATTTACCATCAATATTAATTAGTACAAGTATGGTATTAGGTAGCACTGTGTTAAAATAAATACAAAAGTTAGTAAGGTTTTGTTTTTATGTCTTTCTTACGCTCCTAGAGACAGATAACTTGCCTAACACGTGCTGACAGTGCCTTTACCTCACTTGACGGCTTAACTGATTTCAGCCTGCGAAAAGTAGCAGTTCAGCACTAGTTAAGAAATATACTATTTTATCCGGTATGCAGCTTGCTAAAGTTTTAATTCAGATCTAATGACTTGTTTGGTTGTTTCTAGTGTTTCATAGTTACTTGCAACCCTATTTATTATTATACGTAACATTTTCCTTTTAGTAAGCTTACTATTATTGTAACAGTGATAACGACATTAAGTATTTTCTTTGATAGGTATTCTTTGTAATGTTAAAACAAACAGTTAAGTCTGAAGGCATTAGCAATTTATTTTCCTTGTCGGTCAGATATATATCTTTGCTTTTTTCCTCAATTTTTCCTTTAAAATGCTGCTCTCGCACTAATTATTCATGACTAACTATTTGAATTTTCTTTAATTACCGAATTAATCTTAGTTTTTATTTGTCACCCAGCTAAGTTTTACCTGAAACGTGTTTTCAGCTGACTTGCAAATTTCGTTTATCAGTTAAATTAATTTATTTTAAATTTAAAACATCAAGTGGTAATAAATAGGTAATAAAAAATATAAGCGGCCATTTCTGTACTAGGTAACTAAAAACTTCATTTCTGTAAACATTTAATTAGCATATTTTTGTTGGAATAAGTAAGGGTAAAAAATAAGTATAGGAATATTATTGCCGTAATATTTTTTTGATATTTTACGACAAGTCAAACAAAGTGAACAAAGTAAACGCTGTGTAAATAAGAAAGCAAACGTCAAGTTTCCAAGTTTTCCTCTAAGCCTCTAACTCCGACAGTTTATGGCACTTTTATTCGCAATTTTGCACTCGATCTCGTTCCCCTAGCCAAAAAGGAAATGGTTCTCTTTTGTCAATAAAGAGTAGCGCTCTATCAAAAGCGACAAGGTCTCGCCTATATTATACCCAGGTTTCGTACAGTGCTGTAGAATAAGGAAAAAATTAACTTCACATAATGTCAAGCTTTGCGACATTTGGTTTTAAAATTTAAATTGATATATTTTCCGGTATGTGCATTAGGGTGGTATTTATTTAGGGTATGTTTGAACTTTTTCACGATAGTTCTAAATTAGTTTCAAATATATATATATAAAAACTCTTGTAAGTTATCCACTAATGTGGAAATGATATTGACACATAATAATTTTTGTTGCAAATTTAACGCTCTACAAAAAGGTATCCTATGATTTTTGCTAACTTAATTGGTTAAAAATTTATTCCATGTCAAATATGTCAAAATAACAAAAAAAAAAGTGTAGTCGCGCCAATCAAGCATTTTTTTAACCCGTAAAATAAATTTCCTCTATACTAGTTGGTACGTCATTAAAATTTCATAAAAATATTGTAAACATAATAAAAAAGGATACATTTTAAAAATTTAAAAAAATTCATTTTGTAAATTTTAAAAATAAGCATACATTTTACTTAGGTTACTTAACATTCAGAATTTTTAAATACAAAACAAGTCGTTGAAATTATAAACTAATAGTAATAAAAATCAAAACAAATTTTAAAACAATGACTAGGTACAGAAGAACAGGGTTGAACTAAAAACAAAGACCTACTAATTCTATATTTAAGCTCAACACAATTTGAAAAGGGGGCAGTAGAATCCTGACTCCAAAAATACTGGGTGTTCCCATTGTCCACACAGATTAGGGGAAGAAAGAAGGATGTTTATTTTAAAAGTATTATACTGGTAAAGTTGTAATTTTATTTGGTGCAAAATATATTTTTTATTATTTTTTTTTTAAATGAGTTTAAAGTGTCCAATACCCCATCCGAGTTACACAACCCAGGCGACGTATTTGGTCAAAGAAAAATACGTTGTCACAATATTTTAAACCTAGGATTCTTAGCACACCTTTTATCATTCATTTTTACCAGCTATGTAAGATTAAATCTGCTAGGAACTATAGATATGTAATATGTAAATTTGCCAACATAATATTTTTTTGGGTGCGACCGTTGCTCAAATTATTGGAGAATAATTTTATACAGTATATTTGCATATTTAAGTTAATTACCTTTATACAGGTTCAGTTAAATAATATTACACATAGGCAGTGTGAGGAAAAGAGATAATCTATCTAAATACCAGCATATAAACAAGTGTGACTAATAGTGCTTGTTTTGTTATTATATTGCCGGTCGATGTACCAAAACGCGTTGCTCATATTGTATACGTAGGTATTATATTACCAAATTAGTACTTAACGATTGCGTAGACGAACTGCGTAAATATATGAATGGGTTGCGTAAAAGGGTATATGTATAACAACTTTTATTAAAATATTTATTCTCTAATGGTTTTATTTCATAACAATATACCAGCAAAATGAGATATATTTAACTGGATTACCACATTTTGAGGTCAAAATAACATTTATCGTAAGGTTTTGCCTTACAAAAAAAAATATTTATAGGAGTATTAATAATAATAAACTGATAATAATGAACACAATTAAAACCGTAAATAAATTTATGGTGTAAATATTTTTTTCCTTTTAAAGAAAATGTGAATATTATTGCGAGTTTCGGGTTGTGAACAGATTCCAGATGGTTGTCTGGAAGTTTAATCTGTGTGGTCCAATTTTACCAATAGAGCAAATCCTGAGAATGTATATATTTGCACATTTTCCCTTTAAATGAAAAATTATCTTTACATATTCAGAGAACATCAAATGTACTACTCTAATCCATGGTAGTTATTATTTAAACTTCGTGTACACATAAAAATTTGGGTTATCATCAGTATCTACAAGGCAGGGCTGGGCAACTTGTTTAGACTCAAGATCTACCAGTTACATAGTTCGGCCTTTGAAAAATAATACAAGTAAGTACTTTGTTTATTTCTATCCGGATCGAATTTTAGGCTCCTGGGTAAATCCCACTAAAATCCTCGAAATACCCTACCGTGATTAAGCAATTGAGCAAGATCAAAAAATAAATCATCCTACAATTTTTAAAGATTTGATTAAGGTGTTTCAAGTCGAGCCAATTACACTTTACGAAATGAACGGTTTAATCCCAAATTAAATCCGGATAGAGGTATTGTGTTTAATTTAGCTCTGGTTTTTGGTTAGTGCCAAAGATCAGCTGGTGAAATTGTTTGGTTATATAGGAATCATTTTTGTTTTCAAACTTTTATTATCTTGAACCTGAAATTAACTTTTTGCATTTAAAAACTTATAATGGAATTACTTAACATAAAATGTGTCATGCGCCTGTGCGAAATAAAGCTTTTTCGAAATAAACAGGTTAGATTTAGCATAAAAAAATTAAGCCGCTGAATTTTGCTCTCTGGATGGAGCCACCGAAATAAACGGAGTAATGATTATGTGTTCAACAGTTGGTAATAAGTAATACCGTTATGAAGTGTGTTCTACGTATTTATATTTTTGCCCTGCCATGATCGACTGGACTAATAGTCGCGATTGACCGGTGGATGGCGATCGACCGGCTGGCCACCCATGGTATAAGGTAGGGATTGCGAACCTTTTCGTATGTACGTGCCATTTTTATGTAAAAATGTAAAATGATGTTCTACGCGTGCCATGAAATACTTTTAAGTCAGTAAGTCAAAAAAACTCCTTAACTTAAAACTTCCATTCTTGCCCCTTCTACCCGCTGTATAATTTTTACTGAAAAAAAAACATCAATACACTTTCGTGCCCAAAATTTTATCTTTCGTGCAATTTATGGTAAGCGTGCCATTGGTTCGTCATCCAAGTATAAGATATCAAAGGTGTGCAAATTTTCATTATTTGATCCGAAACTGTCGCCACAGTTCAAATTATTCGATTTTTAGACAACTTACGATGGCTGTAGCTTGAAGGGTGCATTTTCGGACACATGTTTTCAGCAAAAAAGTCTTATTTTTTTCTTTGAACTAAATATAAATGCATAAAATGTGTGTAGTAGATTTTAAAACACCTTGTATAGAAACAAAAATATTATAGTAATAAACTTGAAATTTGTGTTGTACGTTAGGTAGGTATATCGCGAGGTATATCGTAAAAGTCATATCCAAAATAGCTAAATTATATTGGACATTCTAATTAAACCGTTATTAGATGCAATTATTAAGCAGGCTTGTACCTTTTTTACCCACTGCACTGTGTAAAACGTGATGATGATTTTATTTATCGCATCCATCACTCCATCCCTCTACCATATCGCCTACTTGCCTATTTAGTCTGTCGTGCTAAATTTAATAACGGCATGGGGTGAGGAACATAATTTCGTTACAAAAGCATGTCATAAAGAAAAAACTTACAGAATAAGCGAGTGTTTATTGTAAGTGTAGGCGGAATATGAAGTATGTATTGAGATTAAGTATGCAACATTAAAAATAAAACACACGTCGGTCTTTTTTAGTTGTAAGAATAACAAGGTGTAAACACATATAAAAAAGGATTTAAAGCCACTTATTTTTTAGACGACCAATAACGTTATAAAAGACATGTAAAACAACGGGATTTCGCAAAATTAATTGTAAAATTTGATTTTTTTATTATTTATAGAAAAATTGGTAAAGTAAATGTATATAATAAGGTAAAAGCGAAGGGTAAACCACTGACAAACCATGACAATTTCCCTTTTCATTAAACTCCACCACAATTCTACAAATTTCATCCCAATTCCATGACAATTTCACTTTAATTGTAGAAATTGATGATATGAAGTGACGGTCTAAGCCTTTTTGTAATTTTTTTGTCATAAAAAAATTTGAAAAGGAATAAAAGGCCTTCATTTTTAAGAAGGGCAAGAAACAGGATGAAATTAGGATTAAAAGTACATATAATTACACACAATTCCACCACAATTCCACAACAATTCCATCACAATTCCACTTTACTTTTCCCAATTCCATCTGCTTGTACACTACAATCATCAGACCAGAGAAATACAATATTTTCCACTTTTGATGGAAGAATATTTACAATTAACACAATTAAAATTCTACTCTACATACTTTAAATGTCCCATGATAATTCAAAAGCCAGAATGTTTTGACGTTTCAATTCAATGAACTTTGTCTGTTTTTACAAATTAAATTCTCGAAAATGTAGGAATAGTCAAAAGTCAAAAAAAGTTAAATCTTGTGAATAGGGTGGATCTACAACATTTCGTACGTTAATTTACTGATTTTTGCGATTATTTTTTATGTGTTAAAGGTGGGATAAATACAACAAAACCTGTTAAAACGCACCAAAGCTGGCGTCCTAGGTTAGCAACCTCACGCTTAACTGCATCCAACTCCGTCACGGGTGCGCGCTATACCAGACTATATAAACTAAGTAGCGATAAAAATTTATTTACACTTGAAAACGGACTGTCCGAAACGTTGAGTGAATAATAAACGAAAGTCCGAAATTCTTTGAGTATCAAAACCTGCTATTATTTTTAATTGCTAAAAGTCTCCGTACCGTATTATGCGTTCAAATTTGTATTTGGCTAATGCGCATTAAAGGGCTCGTCGCGTATAAACTTAGCAAATAAAAGGTACAACAAAAATTTAGAATTTAATAAAATAATATCTCGAATAATATTTATTTGCATATATTTCTTTTATCAAACATATTTGACTGTCGGGTCGTTGTTATGTGATATAAAACATTTTCCAAATGTACTTCAGAATTCGAAGCATTCAATAATTCTCGACGGGATTTTTGGAGAACGGAGAACGAGGTAATAACGTAGATCGATGTTTTTAGTAAAATAGTACACTTTAGGTGAGCTAAAAACCATGGGACCGATTCGATTCTGGTCCCGGGCTATTGAGGCTGAATGTGTTTAGCACTACCGACGCGACGTCTACCGATCCCTTTGGACTAGCAGATATCGTGAAAAAACCCGTACAAAAAATAGCAACACACGTTTTGAGTGAAGAGTTTTAAGATAAATATATACCTCTCGTAATGAGGGTGACAGACTTGCTAAAGAAATTTAGATATGTTTTTATTTTTTTCTTTGGTGGTTTTTCGATATTTTGTTTGGGCGATCGTTCTCCTAGTTCAGAAATGTTATCAACAGGACCGAGCTTACTCAGGGTCTATACTCCGAAGAGGTCACATTGTTTTTATATATATCCTTTAAATTAATATATGTATAGGTAGAACATATCCAACATTTATAATTTAGTAAAAACATTATAATAAAAATATGCGATTTTTTATAATATTTTGATTTTTTTAAATTTTAATATGTTATTATGCTATACTAATATGATAGATTACTATTTAAATTATTCCCTGTGATATTTGGTCAGTAAGAAATAATCGTAAAATATTTATTTACGTCGCCTATGCTAATATTAAGTATTCTTTGGTAACACTTCCTTTGTTTGTTTAAGCTTTACGATATTTACATAGTTAATAACTAAAGACGTGTTAAAAAAAAAACGTATCCGGAATGATTTTTTTATGCTGCGATAATTTACCAACTTATTTTTTTCCTATGCAGCTTTTAATTCTTTAACATATTGGCGTTCAACAACACAATGCACTTAATTACAAATACAAAATTTGTAGATGTAGTTCCGCTTTTTACAATAATTGAAGGGTTTTTGCAAAAACAACCAATGTCATTTTCTAATATGGAACCAATGTCAAGTTTTCTTTCCTAATAATTTATAAAAAAAACTGATACTTATAGAACTTTCAGATATATCTCCAAATGCGCAAAATACCAATATATTTACGACATATTACAAAAGACATATAGAGCTAGCCATATAGTTTGGATTAAGTTTTATTTTTAATATCTTCAAATTATTGAAAATTTGCGACTAGCTGTTTTTGAAAAAAAGACCTTTAATTATAACCTATATATTTAAGTACAAATAGCATGTTATGTTAACACCAAACCTCCAAATTGCCTCACCTACTACCGTTTTATTTAGTTTTCTACTGGTAATAGCTATTAATTCTCTGCACCCATACACTGAGACTAATAATTATGATGTGTGTGCCTACAATTAGGCATTTAAAACAAATCTTGCTAAGAAAGCAACATTTTTAATAACTCTGACGTTTTTAATGATAAAAATATTTGGGCTTTTAAAAACATAAACCAATTACTAAATCAGTGTTACATACATTACATATCTATAAGTCTAAAAAATATAATTGCAATAAAATTAGTTTATGAACTTGTCCCTGGCGTTGACGACGGCGTTGGCGCTGGCGTTAGTTTTTAAGATATATTCATTTTACAGTCATTTATATAATGGTGTGCAGACCACTGATCTCGATGGATTGCCAATGTTATAACCTGCGCGAAACAAAAGTTACATTTCATGGGCGAAAAAACCGGTTTGTGCGCAAACCAGTTGAGGGTAAACGCACCTGGCGCCAAACAAACTATCCGAATTATCGAAAAGAATTTGTCGACGGCGTCCTGGTTTTCTGTTCGAAGTACGGTAGCTAATGAGCGTCACGGTCAGACCGCGGACAAAGGGTACGGGGTGCCGGTGTTTGTATTTTGCCACGGCTTTTAAGTGCGCATGTTTGTCCACCCATTCATTTGTTTACTGCGCGAGGTCGTAAAAATCCGAAAAATGCTTTTTGCCACTGCTGATCTAAATGTAGGTTATCTATGGTGCCGACGATATTAAGGTCATTGTCAAGCAATAATTTTTTAAACTTATTTGTTTTTCTTTCATTTGTGTTTTTTTTCTTATACAAGAGTAACAATTTAAATATTTAAGGCGAGTTTTTTTAACTTTGTTGTCAAATTTGTTGGTCGTGTGTTTAACATATTAATCAAATGTTAAGTATTCCAACATTAACTTTATTAATTGAACAATATAATAAAAAGCTTACAAATTCAAAGGCTAAGTTCTATTAACGGCAACGTTAACAATTTCCTAATTAAAAAGGTTTTACAAATATTGGGTAACAGGTGTTGAATCGAAGAAATACATGCTTTATTCAAAGTAGTTAACTTATACATTACTACATGCTTTAAATTTGTCACAAAGAAATACTTATATTATGTTAACGACATATATTTGTTGAGACATTTAAAATGTTGGCTGCTTTACAACACCGCAAGCTAGCCAACTTCAATTAGGAATAGTTATACATTTTATTTAGAGATGAAATAAAGTATTTGGCCATGCCAAAAACTATTAAAATTTCAGCTGCAAAACTAATGATATTGTTTTTTACGGATCATTTATAAGCCTTAAAATATTATGTGGTAACAGAAACACGAAAAAACCTGGTAATGTTTAGTATTGTAATTTTAATAATCACGTTGTTAAAAACTTTGCAAAATGCAATTTTACTTCAAGGTTTTTTAAAGAATTTGTATTAATCTTTATGATAGATCAAACGTTTTTCTAGTGTAGTCAATTTACAATAACTTGTATCTTTTTTGGTTTGTATTAATTATATGTATTAACGTACTTTATCGCACAATTTTTCTTTTTAATTGAAATAAGAAAATATTTTGATTCTTGTTTATTCAACAAATGTTCAGAAAAATTGTAAAAGTTGTTACGTACACTCTTCTGAAGGGTCACCCAGCAGAAGTATGTCTTCCATCTGGTATTTGCAACAATTTTTTCTAATATATAGACCCTGGTCTCATAATTTTTCTTAGTATTATCTTAAAGTAAATAAAAAATTGAAATAGTTAAAATGATCTCTGAGCCTTGTTTTCTGCGTGATAACTTCTCTACTCAATGTGATAAAAAATTATTGCATACTTTTGAAATGGAATTTATTAATACAGCTCGTAGACGTGAGATCAGATCACATGATCGCGGTCTATAACTGAAAAACCATAACCAAACATATGGAGAAAGGGACCTCCATCACTACACAGAGGTCTGGTGTGGGGCACTGATGGTTTAAAGACATATGATGGAGTGGGTGCTGGTATATTTCAAGCAAGGTCTAAAGTCCCAAGTGATTTCTATGTCAGTCAGGCTGCTTTAAAACCAAAAATGTCTATCTTGTTACATGCAAAATTATGATGGAGTGTATCAAAAAGTTTAAAGAACTTGTCGCCAAAAACAACAAGATCTCTGAATTTCTGCACACTTAGACATAGAGGGCAATCAAAAACAATAGTAGGAGCTGGGTTAGGTATCTGGAATGTTCGAATGGGTCAGAGACTTCGACTAGCCAAATCAGCAATGAAAGAAACAGTAAGTAGATAAGCTCCAAAACATTTAGACCGTGGGCATGCAGGTTTTCGAAGTCTGGGAGGGGCAGGTGTTATAGGATATATTCGAGGATATATTTTATTATGATTAATACGGTCCAACTGGACAGGCCCCGAACTTCTCACTTTGTTCGTTCTTTTATCCCTAGAGTTTCTAGATTGTGGAACCTGCTGCCCGCGGAGGTCTTTCCCCCCAAATCTTCAAGTATTTAAGTCCCGTGTCAACAAACTCCCTCTTACCTCGCATAAGACACCCACGGTACGTTAGTATTTAGGCTTTTAGCCTTCGGGGTTTGTCAAAAAAAATAAAATATGTATACCAAATGAGCATAAAAATGTAATAAGTTGCACGGGTCGAAATAAATATAAGCCTTAGTGGTTCAGAAGAATGTTCGCCTGCCATTAGGCGGCTCGGGTTCGATTTTCGGCAGTAGATTTTTTAATATAAAATAAAAATACTGTAACGGGTCGTCTAGTATAATATACAACCACAATGTATTGACAAGCAAATACACATACTGTTGGAAAATAAACGTAGTAAAAATCCTCTTAAGTATGAGCATTTTGGTTGGAATTTGCTTGACCAGATAAAAGGAAGCGAGGGGAGCACAATAAGTCCACAGGCTGATGGGCACTCCTGGACAACCTTTCCTAAACGAACCAACTGATACATAATGATGCAAATTTTACTGCAGTAGTTTAAACTGTTTTAGTTTTATAAAAAAAAACAAATTTAGGAGACAATTTTATAGAAAATTTAATTTTCTACGATTAAAGGTTCCTAGCACCAAATCACCAGGATTGATATTTTTGACATAATAGTCGTTGAGGTTTACGTAGCATTAAATTTTCATTTTCGGCATTTCATGGATATTCAATGCTACGTTAACTTCCACGACTAATATCTCAGAAAATATCTACTAATCTTGGTTATTTGGCGCTAAGGACCTTTTTGCAGAAAATTGAAATTCCTATAAACATTGATACTTGCATTTGTTCTGTAGCTCTTGTCTTTTACAAGATAAATGCAAAAAATAGTGTTTTTCGAAAAAAGACATTATCGTCCAGTACTACCTTACCGGTATAAGTTACTACTTCGCAGCAATGTGCACTTTTGTAAAGCATTCAATTCTGGAAAGAACTCGACTTTGCACAAGATGATACTAGAGTGCCGCTAAGTTATAAAAATAAAAAAATAAAAATCAAAGATCCCGTGTATTTTAAATCGAAAATGTTTACACGCTGTGGTCAAGTACTAAATATAAATATTAAGGGCCTAAACTTTCAGTGAATGTTTTTGGATGAGTTTCGAACGAAATGTCGGGATGGGAGCGAAAAACTAAAATAATAGCCAAAAAAATTAACCTAGTGCCACATTCCATTTTACCACGTTTAAAGCAGCTAAAAAGTGTTCAACATGGGATTAGCGTTTAAAAATTTTTCTTATAACGTATATTTTAAAACCTTGATAGTATATTATTTAAAATATAAATTATCATTTTGTTAACATACTTTAAATGCATAAAATGCACCTATACACCTTGTATTTTATCATATTTAAGTAGACATTCACGCTTGTCTGATTAAACAAGGTCGTTGGTTTTTATAGTCATAAATAATACAGTTCAATGTTTATGTGTATTTTAATCTTGTTACCTTATCTGGAATTAAAATTACGTCTCGAGTTTGAAACAATGATTCAAACAATGATTATATTGTAATTAAGGCAAAATAATATTCTACACCTTTAATGATTAAGTGATGAGATAATGAACCAGATAAGGCTAATTAATTTCAATATCAAAATAGTAAAAATGTTTAAATAATTATAGATTTATGTGTGGGAAAGGTCGTTTATGCTATTAGAAATACGCGTTAAAGTAAATTTTTCGATTTGTGAGATGGTCCGCCCTGGTTCTCAACGCCTTCGTTATTCTGATAATATGTGGCCTTTTTATGAACTTGTCTTCATTTTGTATGGTGTAGTATCTAACTCTAAATTTTCTATTTGAAAATAAGTGTTAAAGCACATTATTTCTGGGATGGTCCGCTCTGGCTTTCAACGCCTTTTTATGAACTTGCCTTCATTTTTTTTTATTTAGATTCTGACCCTAAATTTTCTTATTGAATAATACATACGTGGTAAAGCACATTTTTTTTATTTTTGGGATGGTCCGTTCTGGCTATTGGGAATACTTGTGTTTATAATAAACGCAAGATGGTATTATTAAGCAAGTTAGAATGTAAGTGAAGTATACAGTAATAGAATTTATTTTTCCATTTTATGTTCTTGAAAAGCTTACAGATAATAATGCCACAAAAAATATTAAAGGAGGCTTAGACAACTCCTGTCGACGTGTCTCGTATACCGACCATGAAGGGGAAAATTGCTTTTGGTCCGGATGCTTTCGGGGTGTAATTTTTTAGGATTCGTTGTTACTTTTATTTATTTAATTTTTCTAAGAATAATCGGCAGTAATTTGGGTGAGTGATATGCATGTTTTACCATGGTTTCTATTTGGGAACCTAGTAAAATTTTTACCTTTTTGACTTTTTTATTTTTTTGGTATCGTAAAGTTTTGTATTAATGGCGAAATCAAGGTAAAGGAGTAATTACCCTCCCTATAATTCCAAATTTAAACATAGAACTACGTAGCAGTATTAGATTTTATAAAAACTTTAATGCTGATGATAATGTGAACTTGTCGATGTACCTTAAGTCTGAGTTTTATTTTTGGAATTTGCTTTGAAAGCAATAGTTGGAAAACATCGCCATGCGATATTGATGTAATATTTTCCATCATTAAGACGATTCTACAAATTATTTGCATCCTTCTCCTAAGCGTAGCTTCAAAAAAAAGTTTTTCTACTTTAAAAAGGTTAGAAACATGTTTAAGATATACAATGTCACAGGAAACAATTTCAGCTGCTAAATATACAAAGAGAAAAAACTAAATACAGTAGCGTAGCTAGGCGTAGGTGGTGTAGGCGGTCGCCTAGGGCCTCGCGCTGGGGCGCCTAAGCCTCGCGGCAAGGTAAGTGTATGAAATGGGACATAGCGAAATAACATAGTGGAGGTTCTTTTAGGCTTGTAATTGTATAATTTTTTATAAAAGGAGCCTGGCATATAATATGCAAGATGACAGAAAAAAATGATAAAGACCTTTTCTTTTGCTCTTCAAGTTTGGTTTTGAGTAGAACAAAAGAGGCCTTGCTGATAACTTTGCCTACGTCTAAATGGCTTCGCAAAAAAGTAAGGCCCTTTTTCTTTGCTCCTCAATTTTTTGTTGCCACAAAAGGGGCCTCGCGGATACAATTTCGCCTACGCCTCATTTTGGTCATGCAACGCCACTGACTAAATAGTTCGCAGTAGTAAAAGATAGAAAACTTGATTTTAATATATATTCAAAAAAGTTTCTTGAATTTAATTCATTTTAAAAAATTTATAAATACTTGTTTGACAAAAATGTAACTTCTAGTTGCTAATAATGATCAATATATTTGTGTTAATTGTTTAAAGTTGTGTAGGTGTAGATGCGTCGGCGTTTTGCAAAAAGTAGTTTGTTTTCTTTTAATAAAAATTTTATTATTGTTATTTATCAAAAAATTACTCCTTTCAGGCTTGTCCCCTGGATCCGCCCTGTTTGCATACACCAGCCGTATACCGGTAAACTGAAGTGGAAAAATTAAACTATGTATTTGTATTTGTGATGTTTCTGCAATAAGAATTATCTGTACGACGGTAATTAAGATGAAGATTGAGGAATCAAAAAATCCTGTTCTGGTTAGGGTCCCAATCAAAAAGAAATAATTATGCGTTTTTGTCGAGGTGACCAAACAAGTATAAACAGGGTGAAAAGAGGTAAAGTTTTACTAGGTCTCCAAACAAGAACATGTACTACTCTTTTACAGATGCTGCTAATCGTCTTTAAAATCTAGCATCTAGTAGCAAATATAAGAAAATACGAGAACACCTTTGTAAAATTAAAGGAAATTAATTATTATATTTATTTCCTCTTGTCCATTGTTTAAGTTGTAATGCATATTGTAAAAAATTGACAATCTCCTTTTTTACTCGCATCTTTTAACTTTAAATTTTGACATGAAATCAATTCTCTACAACATTTTCTTATACATTTTTTTTCTATTTTTATAAAGAAAAGTAGTTATTTTCTGGGCATTTTTCATATTTTTAGTTATAACTTGCCCTGTATAATTCAAATAGAAGTAAAATTATTTATTAGTTTTGAACCATGCGACCAGTTATCCCAAAATTTCGTTTTTAAATCCAAAAATGTTGGTCCCTTTGTTCTCTTGTAACACTTATCCTGGGACACACACTGTATATTTTTTTAAAAAATTTTCCCGAATTACTAATAAAAAGTTGTTGTATAATAACAGGTATACATTTTTACAGTTTTTTAGGCAGGAAGTATTGATATTGAAATAAACAAATTTTGACCGCAATGTGCAGCGGGTTCAACCTCATGATTTCTGTTAATAATGCTTTTTATATAACAGATTTTAATTCCATACTATGAAGTAAATATCTGTTTTGTTAATTAATTTTTACGTGTGGATTATTTATAGAAGTATTCAGTTTTATGCGGAAAAAATTAGGTAATTATTTACAAACCGGGCGCATCGCCGAAATTAATGACATTTGGTATACGGGGGTTTTTAAGGCTCTGATTACGAATCTGAAAGAATTTTTAGTCGTTCTCAAGATATTCATTATCAGATGCAAAAAGGAAGGGGAAATAGTGAATTTAGCTCGGAATTTAGCTTAGTTTTGGCTTACAAGTCCAATGATAAATATCTCGAGAACGAAACGTGTCCGATCAAAAATTCTTTCAGATTCGTAATTAGCGCCCCAAAAATACCAAATTTCATTAACATCGGTGATGCGTCCGGTTTGTAAATAATTACCAAGAATAATTTTAATTAATTTATAAATTATTAATACATTTTTATATGATTATAAGATAAAATGGACTATTACCATGACGAGTTTAAATTGGAATATGTAAAAAGCAATACTCAAGGGTACAATATTCATTGATGCGAAATTAATACTTGTATAGAACAGAAAAAAGCCCTATTGTATTCCGTCAGGTTTTGTTGGAACATCATTTCAAAGCATGTTAAAGAAATAAAGAACATAAAACATTGGTTTACCTGATGGCAAACGAGACGATAGGAAAACCTGTTTGCTGCCTGCTTTATAATAGCTAATTGTCTTCATAAAAATGCTTCGAGACTTAACTTTGTAGTGGCTATTGAATATAGGTACAGTGCTTGTCTAAAGGCAGGACCTCTCCTTGCAACTTTTAAAATATTAAGTATTTTTCCATAAAAATTTAAGGATCTAAGTATGACAATATAAACTAAATTTTAGGCAAAAAATGACAGGTATAAATGTCAAATTGACAGTTGGGCGCCATTTTGAAAAAAATAATTGGTGTGTGGGCTCTTGTGGCACATCATTTTATTGCTCCAGATGAGTACTTTATAATCCTAGAATATAAAATCAACACCTCTACCTACTACAACATGGTGGTACTTTAAAAATTACCTGAAAACCTGATTTGGATGGCCATATTTTCGAAACTAATAAAGTTAGATATACAATGCATTCCAATTAAAACGAGACACCCCGCATATTTTGGTTATTTGTACACTTGTAAAAAAATCCTAATATACGTCAATTTTTATTTTTAAGGGACACATTTTTGTATTAAAATTTACTTATTCAAGTTTATCCCCTCCTCCCACCAACACAAACGTCAAAAAGTTTAAATGGGAAAGGGGGTCAAGTGGTACATCATTTTAAAGCTCCTGACGAGTACTTTATAACCCTAGAATATAAAGTCAATATCTTTACTTACTACAAAATGGCGGTACTTTAAAAATTATCCAATTACCTGATTGGGATGGCCATATTTCCAAAACTAATAAAATAAGATGTACTTAATGTGGTATTTTTTCAGCTCAATGGCCTTCCATAAACTTGTCTGACCTGTCACCTGAGCCATAATTTTTTTATGGAAAATACTTGTTATACTTGTTAAAGCACATTTTTTGATTTATGGGTTGGTTCGCTCTGGTTTTCAACGCCTTCTCTCTTTTTATTATGTGGAATCTGACCCTAAATGTTCTATTTAAAACTATGTTACAAAGGTTTTTTTTTTAATTTCTAGGATTGTCCGCTCTGGGGCCCAATTTTGGACGGTAAGAGAATAGAAAGCTCTCCAAGAGATTTTTTTTCTTTTTCAAATTGCCTACTTTTGAAATAAATAGAAAGGCAAACAAAAAAATACTATTAAAAATTCCTGTTAAAGTAAATTTTTTGATTTGTGGGATGGTCCCAATGATCTAAAAATTAAAAGGATTGCTAATAGAATATGATCCCCATATATTTTCAATAGACCTGCGCACGAAATTTTTACCCCACACTGGGAGAATTGCTGTACACCTTTGCACATGCGCAGTTCTTATAAAAGTTAGCATTTTTCATTTTAAAACCCAATATAGTGTTGGCAACATTGACAAAATTTTCAGTATTTTAATAAATATAGTGGTTGCAACACTGAAAACGTTTACCTATACAGTGACAGGACCACACTCATCCTAATTTAATTTATAATTTGGGATTTCCCGATCGTAAAATCCAGGTAAAATTGACGCCGTCGGCCGCCCAAATCCAATCTCCCATCTACGGTCGACCGTTATCAGGTATAGTTATTTGGTATTTGGTGTTTCATTTGTGCGTTGTGAGTAATTCTTGGTGTTTTTTTAACTTTTGTTTAATTTAAGTTTTGCATAACCAAAACTAAATAATGAGTGAGTAGCAAATTTTCTGTTTTAAATAATACTCTTTATTGCCATGCAGTGAATTTTTAGAGATCAATAAATCCATTATTTTTTGTCATGGTATGGGTTAATTTTTTACGGGAAAAATTGTATTTAAGAATTATAGAAAAATATACATGGCGTTCCATTTAAAATAACAAACTTGCCCTTTATACGAAAATTGGCCGTTTTCGTAAGAAATAAATGTCACAACCAAATGGCAAGGTTATAAAAAGAAACATTAAAAAAATCTAAGGCTTTCTGCGAACACCGCATTTTGATAATTTTATTTGTTCTAAAATTATTCGCGGTCAAAATGGGTTAAAATATAGTCGGACACCCTGTATTAGCATTTGACTGATGCATTTATAATCACACAAAATAAAATATGGCAGTTTAATCAAAATAATTTGACATACTTTCAAGTTATAGCACGTAGCCATAAGCAATTTCGTCGACAATATCACGAAGTGGCGTATCTCAAAAAGTAGAAAAATTGACTAGAGCTGATGTAATTGCTTAAAAAAGTTGCTTCTTAATATTAAAAATTGGCATACATTAGATTTTGATATCTTTGAAAGTTATAGAAATATAATACTAAGCCATTATGGGTCCATTACCAATTTTAATATTTGTATTTCGCGTTTTTTTTTGTGGTTTCAATTACAAATATGAGGTCAGTTTAGCCCTAACCCCAAAAATAAACAATTTCAATGGCATTACACGACAAATTTAACTGAACGACAACTGATACGGCAACGGGAGCGAAATATCAGTTTATGAATTGAGATTTATTCCTTAAACAAGTTACACCAAAACTAATTGCTTTTATGATAAAATACCAACCATTCAGTTTTGTTGGGTCAAGGTAGTGTTAAGAAGGAAGATAATAATGCGGAAAAAAATTTCGTGCAGGTTTGAGGTTGAGTCAAAGTGGGTCCTCATGAATCAAAAAACGGAATTTAAATTGAGATCAGAGCTTCTAAGCACTCCCGTTTGCTAAATTTCAATAAAATCAGCGATACGATCGAATAATAAAAAATTATACAACAAAAAATAGTCCCCAATATAAAACCGGTTTACTTATTAGGGACTGCTATGAAATACGAATACAGACTTAAAATAAAATATTTAAATATGTATACCTAGAAACAAAATTACTTGGTATATTTTCTTTATAAATGAATCATATACAAAATGTTAAACCCGGTCCTGTTGTTTGTTTTTCGCTAGTCAGAAATTTTTACTGCGCATGCCCACAAGGGGACTGCGCAGTGCCCAGGTAGGGGTTATTATGATTTTCGCTGCAATCATCCATATTTATTTTTCAGATCATTGGATGGTCCGCTCTGTATCTCAACGCCTTCTAAAGAACTTTTCTTCATTTTTTATGACGTAGAATCTGACCTTAAATTTGCTTAACAACGTTGTGTAACACCCAGTATTTTTTTATTCGGCAAGTGTTGTAGAGTCCTCCCGTTTAGTAAAGAAGCCACCGACGTTATTATTATCTGCGCGATATCCTGTTACTCCCTTAACCTGTATTTAAAATGTTATTTATTTCGTAAAATCAAAGCTTTAAAATGCCCATTCCCATGGTAGCGATACGTAGCCCACGAGGCCGCAATTGAAAGAGAGGTACTGGAGATTTTGCGCAGAGAATGATGACGTTAGTGGCTTCTTTACTAAACGGACGGACTTTACTCGTCGTGATTTTGAAGCATAATATCTGGCTGTGTGATCCGGACAAGTTCAAGTTATAAATACAGAACTACACGAAGAAAAAACGGCAGAGGGTTTCATATATTCCCCACATGGGCGGAATAATTAAAAGGAACATGTTATTTAATTATTAATAGAACATTTACCCAAGAAGACTAGTTGTTTTTTTTTCGTTTTTTTATAAGTTCTGTTTGTGGGAGACTGATGGTTTTAGTAAGAGTTAATACTTCTCGTATAAAATTTAATTTTTCTTTTATCTGTTCTAGTGAAAAACTTCATTCTTTCCCAAAATATTAAATGAAATGTTTGAAGTTATTAACCGTAATTAATTTCTTGTTTCGCATTTACAAAATTACTGTTAATAGGTGAATATGTTCTGTACTCTATTGATTTGGCGGATTGATGTGTGCCAATACGACCAATCAATGGGTCTGGTCCTGGGGCTTAATTCTTGACATCATTTGCATCTGTGCGTATGCGCAACTTTGCGAAGTGTCTATTTGCGAATGTTTTTAAATAATGGCATTCTTACGTCACATTCGCAATTTTATTCGAACGATTTGAATGTTTACGTAAAGTCAATCTGACAACATTACATTTTTTGACTTCAGGTATTTAAAGTCTTTATTTTGTTGGTTATTTTGTTATTTTTTTAATAAAATATCAAGCACCAACATTTTAAGAAAATCACAAAAAAAATTTGCCTCACAAGCGTCCCAAAAATAATAGAATATCCCTTGAAACAATTAAAATTATTTTAAAAAACTATAGTATGCTAAATAAAATGTAAAAATGGTTTTTACTATTAAATGTCTCTAGCCTTCTTATTGGATATGACCGTTATATAGTATAAGAACTTATTTAGTATTCCTTCAAAGGATAAAATTAAAGATTTCCTTTTATATTAATTTTTTTCCTAACTATGTTTTTATTTTGGTTCAAAAAGTCGTGCCATTGTAACGAAAAAGATTGAAATAACAAAATCCAGTTTATTATATCAGTGTTTCTCCTCTTAGCTCTCATGAAGGTTTTTTTTTGTTCTTCACATTTATGCTATAAGTATTAAGTACTAGGGAAACCCATTCTTGTTTTCTATTTAATAGCAACTCTTAAATCAAAAATTTAAATTAAATATTTTAAAATATATCTTAATTGATTTTACACCGAATAATAATTTATTTCTCTTTAGCAAAATATTATGTTAATCTGTATTTAATTATAAAACATTAATATATTATGTAAACCTAACAAACGTATAAAAATCAAGCAAACAGGTATAATAAAGATATTCTTAATTAAAATTCCACAACCCAATTAAAATCATTTATTTTGATTTAAAAACCATAAAATAAAAATTACAAAGCTATAAATACCTATGAAAATAGTTTACCTAATTGGTTAAAGAAATAAAGTAAATGTAATTAATCATTTAAGACACTTAAAATCCTACTTAGGTTTTGTATGCTGAGAAGACTATTATTTGCAGATTTTATAGCTAAGTTTACGCAAATTAGAAAATAGACAATTACGGAAATTACTAAACAAATTTTATTACATCTCTGATAATTTGAATAGTGTAAAGTCTAGTCAGCAAGAAAGCAATTAAACCTATAAGGCTTAGGCGGAAAAAATAGAGATATTTCTTTTGCATAAGTTATTGAGGGAATTACCTCTGCCTTTTATGAGTCACAGGGAGCCTGTAAGTTAAATTTTTCCTGCTTTAAATCAGTACTTGAAGATTTGTATATATTTATGTCGCCTTTAGTAGAAAATTGAGTAATTATACTAACAAATACAAAGTCTATTTCCTTACTAAAAAGTTTTAATGTATTCTTTAGATACCCGAAGCATTTGAGTTATTAAATAACAACAATTGTCGAAGCTATCTCCAGTAAGTTTTTTGAAATCATAAGCCCGCTCATCAATCAATCTACATTAATAATAAACAAAAAAACCTGTAATAGAAATATCGCATACTTGGAATAGCTACTTAAAAGTAATTATCAGATTTATATATAATATTTTAAATCATAATAATATATAATTAAGTCTAAACGGTAAAAATCACATTAAAATGTTATAGGTATATAATTAACCAAATTATATAAATTTATATAGCCACTCCCATAAGGCTAGTCCATTATTCTTTTTTTTTAATACTTAAAAAAAGAATAAATATTTCGTGGAATTAATTACTTATTGTTCGTTGCTTATTGGTCATTATGTTAAGTATTTACAAAAAAATACTTTTTACCATTTATTATTTTAATTTCACCAAAACTGAAATAACAATTTTGTAACACTTACACATACTTGTTTTTAGTGTTAGTGTTTGGTATAATAAAATAAAAATAGGCATGCCAAAATGTATACATATGTTTCTACTGTTTTTTGTACAAAATATATTTTTAGATGATGATATCAATCCATTAATAAACCAAAATATCAATCACCAAGATTTGGTAAATAGTATTTTTATTCTACATGTAAACTCAAGAAAATCTACTAATTAACTTTAAAGTATTGTTTATTATGTACAGGGTGTCTCTAAAAGGTGCGGAAAAAACTAGCACAGATTCCTGAGGCTAAAATATTAGATGCATCATACATACCCAACACACCTTAGTCCAAAAGTGGATGTTTTTGGGAGTACAGGGTGTTATATCTTTATTCTGGTTTTAGTTTTTTCTATATAATTTTTTCTTTAATGGGTGTATATATTGTTCTTAATGGTTGCATATATTTGGCTAGAAGGGATTTTGGGTGGTAAGAAATACGAATTTGCTATCAATTTTATTGTAAACCCTAGAGGAGAGGATGGTTCCTGCTGTATTAAAAACGAAATAACTTTTTTAAACCACTGTAGTTATGTAACTTCTATAAGATACAAATTTTTACTATTCAGCATATTTTACAGAACAAAGGGATACGTCGTAAAAGTTGATTTAGGCAGTCGGAGTTAAAAATTCACTTCTGTTTGGCCAGGTCTAAGCTATACAGGGTGTTTCAGAATAAGATGCTAATTAGAGTATGAATCCTTAGGAGACTTTAAGTAGAAAAGTTCAAATAAACCTAATATGTCCTAAATGTCTCAAACTTCTAAGATAAAGTGTGGTGAAAAAGCAATTATTAAAAAATCTTTACAACCCTGTATCTCACAAGTTAAGCCAACAGTTTTACTGGCCAAAGTACTTAACCAAGTATACATTTTGCGGTTTATGAAAAGAGAGATTTAATTTTAGGGAACTTTACTGCCTTGTAATTAACATTATATTTCCAGATCCTTGTTAAATATTTATAGAAGTAAGTTGTCATTGTAAGAGCAATATTTATTTTGATTAAAATGTATATCTATCGTAATGTCATGTATGTATGTATTAACATATTTTGGCGTGACAACGTCTTCTAATTAGATGGAGCCAGTCTGCACGCACTAAAAAACATGACTTATGCGGCGTTACCTCGCTCTAAGGCGTTCCATTTAAAGCTTGAAGTGCAAGCGAGATCGCGGAACAAGCGACAAAGCGGCACAATGGGCCTCCGTGTTCGGCAGCGTTCGTCATCTGTTTCTCTCCTACTTGAATAATTGTTTATAGCAACCATTTTATCAGTATTTTCTTATGACGTTGTCACGTTCAACTATCGTCAGTAAACCGACTTTGCAGACAACCGATTTTTTATATTACGTATTTCTTCCAATAACAAAACATAAAGGCTCTTCAGTTTTGGTTAATCCAAATCACATCATTACACAATCCTATACAGAGTGTTTCTAAACAAATACAAAAAATTTTAGAAGGTGATTCCTTGTTCCAAATAAAGTGTAGTTTGCTTTATAATTATAGAGGTCAAAAGTCAACCATTATAAAGATATTGCCAAAAAAATTAACAAAAAAATGTCTTTGTTTTTTTGCTTTAAAACAAAATATGTATTGTATTTAAACTACCAAGTAAAGTCAAATAAAGACATATGTATGACAAATGCCCTTATAGGTATAATTTACATTATTTTTTATTTATTTATTTTTTTATTTAAAATTGGTAAGTTTAACGAACAAATACAAAAGTTAAAAAAGCCTCTAAATGTTAAACATAATTAAGCAAATAATTTTTAACTTTTGTCCAAAGGCAAAGATGGTTTAGGTTTTAAAAATATTTAGGTAAAGTTAAGACCATATTTATTTCATTCTGAATGCAATGCCGCCAAGTACACAAAAAATGATAAAGTAAAAAACTTTTTCGAAAGCACATTTTTAGATAAATAAATAAAAATATTGCGAAAACTAGTATCACGTACTTAAAAAACATCCTCTTATTTCGTCTCTGGCGCTACCATAAAACCTGTAACGCGTGGCGTAGTCGTCGGGTTGAATATTTTTTGCTGTAATAAATCATTGTTTACAAAAGGGTTTATTTGCTTTATCATTTTATGTGTACTTGGCGGCATCGCTTGCAGAATGAAATAAATATGGGTCTAACTATATATACAGACTATTACAAATTCGAGGGCAATAGGATCTCGGAAACGGTAAGAGATACAGGGGTGGTTAATTTGGGGGCAAAGTTGCGCATTTTTATGCTTAACAATATTCCGTTTTAAAAATTTAAAAATTTGCAGGCATTCCGGAATTATTCGGCAAAAACCGAAATTTTGCGAAATAGTTTTTATTGTTTTCTCTGTTTATTTAAAGAGATATTTTAACGACACATTAACATTGCCATTTTTCTTCTATAAAGTGATGTCACTAAATTTAAAATCTGACGTTTCGTCTGTAAGCTACCATAATCAATTTTGTTTTTTTGTTAATGGGCGGAATATTTGGTTTTAAACTTAATAAACTAATAATTTAATTCTTAAACCAACGATATATCACACTTTACATCTATGCGACGTTTTGAACCGATAATCCATCATTATTCACCATTTTGCCATTACAAATAACGATTCTACTTCATACTTTCGGGGAAATTTCCGTTTGAAGGTAAGTAGGCATCCATTTTTTTATGACAGGCTACGATGAAGTCGATAAAGGCGTTTGATAATTTAAATGCTTTATTTTATTACGTATAAGGAAATGTATGTAAATTACCTTATTTCTTGTAGCTTATAGTTAAATTATTAGTATAAAATTGTTTAATAAGAATAAAAATGAGTAGGGTAGGGCGGGGCTAGTTGAGCAGTTTTTCACTTGATCGGTTATAGGTCCTCAAAAATAAGTTTTAATGGCTTATAATGCATACTGATGGATTAGCAATTTATCCCTTATTAATAGTGTCCATAGTAATTTTTTTCTAATAAGTCGAATTTAGGAGCTTCATCTATTTTAATGTAGATAGTCAAGTATGCCCAATGTACCCCATAGGTGAGGTAAGTTGAGCAAGGGTATGGGGCTAGTGGAGCACTTAGGCATATAGTGAAATCATGGCTTGAATGTTAGATACGTTTACAATAAAAATACATTTTGACAATTTGCTTTTTATATTTATAATCTTATAGTGACAAAACAACAAATTTCATTAATAAAACGGCAACGTACCTAGCTTAGCTTAACTATTGAATTTAATATCTAGCAAGAAATGCCTTACAAATGTTTTTAAAAAATTTAGTTTGTAAATTTTATTTAAGTCTTTGAAATTATAACTTTGTTCTATATTTTTATTTCAAAAAATTTTTGTTAGAAAATTTTATTTAAAAATTTTAAATTGCCATCAATTCATCTTCGTTTTTTAAACTTTTTTAGCAATTTTATTTTGCTTCTAATGTAATGCCTTCTGTATCTGTTAAAATTGCAGTTTTTCTCTATCTTCTGTTTGATTTGGCTCCTTTTCTTGGACCATCAGCCTTTGGATATGGTCGAACTATTTCCAGAAAAAATTTATAAGTTTGATGGGTCAGCTCGTTTTCTTTGTTGCTTGTACAAAGTACAGGAGTCTCTAGTAGTCTTACTGTTATAAGTTCGTATCCTAAAAAATAAAAAAATAAAACATTTTATACTTAAAACCTTGGGGTTAGTTTGGTAACTGTAGCTCAACTAACCCCAACCACAAATTTTAAAGGAAAAGTGAGTTTATTAAAAAACCGGTTAGAATTATATCCAAAATCTTTACACATAATAAAACTGCAATATATTTACTTAAGATTAATACTTACCTGATTGAGAACGGAATACATTTAACTATCACAGATAAAATTTTCCGGCTTGCAATTATTTTACTTTTTAATCACAAAATAAACAATGCGCACGGATACTTTTCTCGAACGCCGCGTCACCACTAGTGGTCGCACAATGAGTTCCCCTCGCGCAACCCCTTCTTTATGCTATTTGATACTTTCGCGTGCGGTCGATAGTTTTTGAGATATTTTGATTGCCCAACTTACCTCTATGCTCAACTAGCCCCGCCCTACCCTAGTAATGAAATAAAAGAATTCCTACTTACTACCTTCAAATAAAAATTTCCAAAATCGATTTAAATAAAAACGCAATTTTTAATGGAAAATATGTGGATGGTTATTTTTTGTTCGAAACGTCGCACAAATGTAAAGTGTGATATATCGTTGTATTTAGAATTAAATTATGAGTTTATTAGGTTTTAAACCAAATTTTCCGCCTATTTAAAAAACAAAGTTGATGATGGTGGCTCAAAGACGAAACGTCGGATTTTAAATTTAGTGACATCATTTTATAAAACAGAAAAAGTGGCAATGTTAATGTGTCGTTAGTTTTAAAATATCTCTTTAAATAAAACGAGCCAACAATAAAGAACTATTTTGCAAAATTTCGTTTTTTTCGGATAATTCCGGAACGGCTGCAAATTTGTAAATTTTAAAACAGAATATTATTAAGCATAAAAATGCGCAACTTTGCCCCAATTTAACCACTCCTGTATCTTTTACCGTTTCCGAGATGAATCCGAATGGTGTTCCTCGAGTTTGTAACAGCCTGTATGTATATCAGCTTATAGAGTAATGCAGTTTAAAGCCACTTGGTAGTTAAAAATAAAAACCTCATTTCATAAACAACTTCATTAACAGCTTTTATTGCCTTCTCTCTAAACGAATTACAAATTATGCCATTACTGCATGAGAATAATAGCGGCCGTTTTTAATATCTCCGGTAAATTGAATTGTGTACGGACAACAAAGTATAATAATATCATAAATAATAACACGATAGCAGAAGGTAATAATAGGCTATTAATCTCTCGCGCAGAACACATAAGATTTAACTTTCATTTCCTTATGTTTCCTTTAAACGAAAACGCATTTATTTATGGTGTACCTATATAAGAATCGTTAATTTATTTTATGTAGCTATTTGTAATATTTTATGACTAAATTTCTGTATGGGTATACCCGCATGTTGGTAATTAAGTTATTGGTTATGGGAAACATAGTCATAGATATGTTCAAGTACTTTTAAAAAAATTTCCTTATCCTTTTGTTCTTACCTACTTAAGAGGAATTAAATATTATACTATAAATCGAGTAAATCATATAACAAAACATCGGAAGTTACTCTCTAGAATCAACAATGAATAAATCTAATAAGGGGTAAGAAGCATAAGAAGGGTCTGGGAGACAATTTAAAACTAAAAGTTAAAAACTATTTGGCAGAAATCTAAATAATTTATGAAACCTAATTCTTTTATATTGAAAATATTTTATTACCATTTACATATTTTGTAGAAGAAAACGACTTTAAGACAAACTTCTAATCTCTTCAATTGCCTTTCGCGAATGACATCGCAATATATTTATCTGCATTTTATCCAAAAATTTTCAATTTTTTCCGATTTAAAATTGTATCATAAAAATGACCAAACTGACAGTGACCTAAAAAATAACACAATTAATTATTGATTTATTGGCAGATTACTTAACCAGTTTTTATCCTCCTGCAAAAAATGATCGAAATTCGGAGGTATTGCCAGCTTGTCAGATCGCCCGCGATTTCTAGGAATTGAAGTCTAAAAGACTCAGCTATATTATATAATAATAAAATGGTAAAATAAAAAAGTTTAGGATAGATGGTTTGTAGCTTTTTTTTTTGTTTAGAAATTAAATGAATAAAGAAGGAGTACTCAGTGATTTTGTTGAAAAAATAATTTACTTTTTTTACGTAATTAAATACAATAAAGTTTTTATTGGATGGTCTTTTTGTTAGGTACACGCCTGCAAAGAATGGGACCGCTTCGGTCCTGGTCTCGGGGTATACGAGCTGACCCTGTTCAGCCCTATTGACCCCTATGAACTTGCCGGCGTGTACCTAACAAAAAGACCATCCAATAAATGAATCCGCCTAACCAATATAGAGCATATCCACAATAAAGTTTTTCATGTACGCCTATGCATTTTCTTATAAGTATGTGAAAGCTTTGAACTCTGGCCAGACTCAAATATTAAAGATGACGAAAGGCACAAAGTAAACACTACTTCATGCTGATGTTCATGTTTGTTTGATGTGTTTGATATGGCATTTTTGTTTGTTTAATGATTAACGTGGAAGATATACAGACAAAATAAGATGATTATTTTTACATATTTTGTTTAGTAAAAGTCTCAATATTTAAACAAACATCTTAAATATTCACATAATAAATGGGTAACAGAAATGCTACTACTATCCTAAAATTACAAAAAATTTATTTGAAAGTAACATTTTATAATATATTTTTTTTATTTTCAGGTAAGTGTCATCATCAGTTATTTATCTTAAGTATTAAAAGATCTACACAAGAATGAGGCAAGTTTTAATATTTTAATAAATTTTAAAAATATATATAGTTGGATATTTTGGAATAAGATTTATTTATTTTATCAATTCCTGCATGCATATATTTATGGAAAATACTGTATTTTACTTAATTCTGTAAGAATGTACACTAAAAAAATATTTTGTAAATGTACAACGTGAAACGTTGGTAATTTTTTGCTACAGTGACAACTGACTTTTACGAAAGTTATGTAAAAAATAAATTTGCATAACTGTGATACTACACAAAACATGTAATACTGTTATTAAATTGTTATTAATATTAATTAAATGTTTATTGTAATATTACATACCTGTTCATCTAAATAACATAACACATAGGCCATGTGAGGAAAAGAGACAATCTAACTAAATACCGACATGTAAACATGCGTGACTAACGGCCAGTTTAACAATATTTGGTTAACACTCACCATACGTTTGTTACCATAGAAACAACGAAATACCGAAATGTGATTGGTGTTGCCAAAATAGTTAACCCAAGTTATGGTTACCATATATTGTTAAACTGGGCATAAGGGTGTGTTTATGTCGGAGCGACGACGAGCGAGGTTAGCAGCGTGGCACAGCCAAATTACCTTTATGGTATAGTAGCATAAGGATGCTTTGGTCGATCAGCGCTACTAACCTCGCTCAGCCTTATAGTGCTTGTTTTGTTACTCCATTACTGGCCGATATACCAAAACCTATTGCTCATGCAGTATAAGTTATGTAAATTTATAAATATTGTTTACACAACTCTTGTAAAAGTCTGTTGTAATTTTGTCATGTCCGACTGTGGCAAAAAAAAAAATATTGTCCCACATTGTAAATTAACAAAATATTTTTTTTCATGTATACCTACTAAGTAATTTTTCAGAGCAGAAACTGGAGATTTAGCATTATTCCTTAGTGTTGTTACAGCAGAACTTTTATAGATGGTTATATTATTTTATGTAAGTTTTACTGAGATACATACAAAGTTTTCAAAATAAAAAGAAAAAATTATTTTGCATATGCCTCAAAACGGAAATTTAAGTACGCATTACGCGTTTTTCTGCCTGCTTTTCGACATTATTTATATTGTAAGCAACTCTAAGTTAATACTTTGATGAATTTTAAGGTGGGTTACTTACCACGTTTATGCTGCGTCCAGACTTGCAACAATTCGCCGCGCTGAATAGCGCGCCACATAGCGCGGACGTGGACGTGGACAAAATTCACGTCGTTTCAAGGGCTTGGGGAATGATTCTGCGGTGATTCAGAGCTTGTCAATTTTTGCATCAAAGGAGCGCGCAAATAAGTTGGTTTGTTTCGACGGATGTTTGGCGAATTGTTGCCAGTCTGGAAGCAGCTTTAGGTTGGTTTGGTCATGTACGTTACAGTCAATTTAGGTAAAATATTGATGAATGAGATTTCTTAAAAGCTGTTTACTTTGTCTTATTAAGTGCTTATCGCTGGTAAAATAAAGGAAATATGTAAATTTTAATAGGATTATTTTCTGCCCGGGCATGTGGTTCAAAATACACAGTGGCAAATGAAGTAGAAAAATTAAAATTAAGTTTTTATGAAGGAAATTTAAACAAAATTAATTTTATTTTTGCGAAATTGCGAACGTTTTTATAAAATTGGTGCACATTGACGGATTTGATAAAAATATTTAAATCTTTTTATCTTTTCTTTTGTCAATATGCCTCCTCTAAGCTGGGAAGAAACAATTTTTTACTTGTCGTTATATTTTTTTCTACGGGTTAAACTTTTTTACTCTACATGTTTTTATTTTACGTTACCAGCCCATGTTCTTTTATACCTACATACGTGCTTTTAACTCTCGTAAAAGTGTTTTTCCATATGCACTTTTTTACCTGCTTTAATAATGTGTCGAGTTTTACCACTTAAAAGTGCTAAAAGCAAAAGCTGTCTTTAGCCAACGTGTATTTTACTATAATAATAAATGTCTGATAATAAGGAAGATACAGAGTGTCAAAGTAAAAAAAATATGTTTATTTTAATAATTTTGTTGCCTCTCAACTATTGCAATCATACTCGTTATCTATAGGTTTTTAATGTGAATTAGTTAGAGCTAATATTTTTACATGTTGACTAGAGGGCGCTACCTGCATTACTTTAAATGTCTCTAAAACGTCGCATCTTTATTGTGATGTACTATTAGTACACATCCATCTTAACTATCAAGCCGTAAAGTAAGAAAGGCAACGTTGCAAACAACATTGCACGTTAGGAAGATTTTAAAAAGGTCTTAATAGATTTCATGCTAAATATACCTTTTTTTTGATGTTTTAAACAAAATATACGTATTATTTCTTTGGGATGTTTAAGACAACCTATATATATATATATATATATATATATATATATATATATATATATATATATATATATATATATACCGGGTGATGCATCGCCGGGCGGGACATAGGATATCCCATGTAATTTTTAATGAGGTCAATTATTGGCTCCCCTAATTATTTTAGAGTACTACGTACACGGTAAAAACTTTATATTTTTCGGTTAACCCGTTTGCTAGTTAGATGCTAATAATAATGTTAAATGCTCTACTTGCCCTAAGAAGCAATAATGTGTCCGCAAAACCTATATTCAGTAACTTTTCTGTTTCATGCAAATTTTGGTTTTTAGGATTTTTTCTGCCACTGCTGATTTATTTTATCCAGTTTTTGCAAATATACCAAGGTAACTTCTTCAAATTTATCTACACTTATTGTTTGGTAATAATTGCAATACATAAAATAAACTGGGAGCAACATATTTTAGTTATAAATATAACAACTTAAGGCACTAAAAAAGCTTTAATTTAAGTTTTACATTAGTTACCCTATAAAACCTTAAGCAAATAATTGTCGGAAAATGTATATGAATATTAGTTTTTGGTAAACTTACCAGTGTGTATGTGAATTAGTTAATAGGTGTATAGTCCTTGGAATATTACTGGAGTAAAAACTGTTTTTGGTGCACATTTACACACTATTACACACTTTTCTTGATAAAAACATTTTGTAGTTGCAATTTTAAATGAATTAAATTCTTTTTAACCATTCGTCTTTTAAAAAACTAAATATTCTCAGATAACCCTCTACAATGTTAAATGTTTTTTACATTTTAACGAAATAATTTTGATTTAATAGTTCACCAATGTACATATCCCGGCACAGACTAAGTATACACAATATATACTATTCTTATAATAAACTACTTATTTTTGCTTAAAATAATAAAAATACGCTTTTATTTAACTTTTAAAAACAGAAAAAATATTTTTAAATCGTTTATAGGTACCTGTTTCCAAACTTAACTTGACATTCCTAACATGCTGTGTTGCCAGATTTTGCAATTTTACGGCTTGTTAGTTTAAGATGGCTGTGATTAGTACCATCCAAGTAAACCAGTAAACTCCTCTGTTTTCTACATAAAAAGTGTACTTTCTGAGAATTGCTCTGAGCAACGGTTTTCGAGATATTTGTATAATGTGATGTGGCAGTGTAGTTATAATTAATAGGCTGTAATTAAAGGCACTCACAAAGTATACTTTTTAGTGGAGCAAGTTTACGTAGATTGTACATTCAGTGTAATACAAAAAGTTTCGACGTTTTAGATAAATTCAAAGTAGTGCAGGTAGCGCCCTCTAGTTAACAGATAACAACTAATATCAGTTCTGAATGATGCATAATAAACAAACCCCTAGATACCGAGTTTTAACGATATTTAAAACGTAACAAAAATTATCAAAATGAATTAAAAACATATTTTTCATTTTGACACCCTGTATCTTCCGTATTATTAACTTTTGATCATAGGGATGTTTAGTTAAATCTTAATATTTTGACATTAGGAATCTGTGGATTCTGTGTGTACCATTAATTTAGCGGTCACCCTGTAGAATGAAGGTTCCTAAATTTTAAAAAATAAAATTTAGGTAATTTTGGCTGAGATTCTGTAAGAAACATAAGAAAAGGAAAATAGGAATAGAGGTAGAAAAGAGATCCTTATCTCTTTCAAAAGTCGTATTCTGTAATAGATGTTCTTTTGTTTCTATTAGAAAAGGAAAAAATAGTTAAGATAAGAGTCAAAGATAAATACTAAAAAGAAACATATAAATTTGTATCCCTTTCCTTTTAACTTCGGTTCCCGTTCGATTTAGTCGATCATGACCGAAAGTGGGTTAAAGAAGCGGAAATTTGACATTTATTACTATACAAAGAGATCTCTGTCCTTGTGTTTCTTACAGAATCTTAGCCCTTGTACCTTTTACTACGTCAAAACAAATCTGTCCGCCACAAACATACTTGTTAGTCGAAATCTAATCTTAACCCCCTGCACAACGCTAGAAGGCCATATGTTTGATTTTCGTTAAATGTTAAAGGCCCTTACTACAAGGCCTATAGCAGTGAGCATCACAAGCACTACCTTGTAAATTATTAAGTTTGACATCGGACGCCACACCGACACGGCCCATTAAGTATTCTACGCATAAGGGTTCGTATTTTCGACGGACCCTCATCACTTTTCAGGAGGGTAAAGCTGGCATTGATGGTAACCGTGCTACGTCATCCTGATACAGGTGTGAATGGACTATTATTAACACTTGAAGCTGAATTTTTTTATAAGTGAGTATTCATTCAAAAGGGCATGTTCAGTTACCAAATATTTTAAGAAAAGCTCAAAAAACATTTTACATTTTAATTCCTATTATGCTTTGTGGGCCAAGAAGTATATTTTGTAATAATTCTTTTTATTTTTTATGAGGAAAATCAATAGTATACAGGGTTATCAAACTTAAGCCGGCACTATTGTTAACTTTCTTATTATTGGCGATACAAAGTCGGTTAAATTAGAGAAGTAGTGGGTTTTTCCGCTGATTAATGTGCTGCCGACAGAAAAACAATTGAACATCGGATTTTTGATTTATTGCAATAAATTACTATTTTTAAATGGAACGCCCTGTATAATATATCATTATTCAGAAGATCTATTAGAAAAACTTTAAAAAAAGGTCCTCATGTCATATATCCATATGTTTCAATAGTTTCCGAAATATGGCCATTCTCAAGGATTGGCAGTAAACAGGCGTTTTTAAACTAAAACACCCTGTTTATTGTATACCAATAAATAGATATTTTTAAAAACTTCAAGAAAATAGCTCATTTGATATCTATATTTCTTATTGTTTTAAAAATATGATCATTTAAATCTAAGAAAACAGGTAGTAAATGTCCATTTTATTTTCGACTCTAAACTTAGTGCTTATATAGGTTGAAAGTAAAGATAAAATAGAAATTTAACATAATTTTCAGATTTGAATGGCCATATTTCCAAAACTACAACAGATAGAATTATCAAATGTGGTATTTTCTTAAAACTCTTTAAAATATCTATTTAATGATGATGCAAAATACAGGATAATTTATTTAAAAAATGCCAATTTACTATCAAATTCCTCAGGCTGGATAAATTTCTGAAACTATTGAACATTGGATCTACCACATGGACTTTTTTAAAGCTCTTTGATAGATCTTTCAAATATTGATATAAGATACAGGGTGTTTCTTTCAAAAAGTGTATTTTTTCAATAAATCGAAAACCCTATGTTCAATAAAATTGTTTTTGGTAAAAACATAAAATAAAAGTAGAACTTTGCTCCTATGACAATTTATTTGCATTTAACCTTCATATGTATACTTTATTATTACTTTATACATGTCATATAATCCAACCATTTATAAAGCTATTAGAATTCATACAGTTGTACGCTTTATAAGGCCCTTCTAGAAAGTTTTAACTTTTGCGTGTGTAAAACGCCAGAAGTTACTAAACGACCATCGATCGTCGCTTCGCCGGAACAATATGATTAATTAATAAAAACAGAAGGACCGTAAACGTGTAAAGGCAATCATTATGCTTCCCCTTCTATATAAGTGCAGTCTCGACACGATCCGGATGGATGAGAATACAAAGAAAATACACAAAACGGTTTCAACTTTCAACGGTTCCCTGCCTGCCCCGGTGGTGGATCGAAGAGGGATTATTTAAAAAGAGCAGGACGTTCAGTAGGGTGGGCTGCGTTAAATAAGAAATACCCGTGGTTGTTAAATGTGGAAATGTTTTTATAATTCCTTTGATATGAATACAGGGAAGGAAACATTTTTTTATCTTTGGAAAAACCACGAAGGCTAAAAGCCTACATACTAACGTACCGTGGGTGTCTTAAGCGAGGTACGAGGGAGTTTGTTGTCACGGGACTTAAATACTTGAAGATTTGGGGGAAGGAAAGACCTCCGCGGGCAGCAGGTTCCACAATCGAGAAACTCTAGGGATAAAAGAACGCATACGCGCGGAACCACAAGTTTCTCTGGTGGGAACCGTGAGTGGAGGAACTATACTGGACAATTCTTCAGAGCAGAAGCCATGGAAGTACCTATAAAAGCGATAAATCCCCCACAGCCCGACGATGGGCAAGAGAGGGAAGCCTTTCTGTAAGTGAAGGATCATTAATGAGACGAATAGCTCTTCTTTGAATAGAATCAAGAATGCTTAGGGTTGTGGGGGACGCCATGCCCCAGATACGGGAACAATATTCCAAGGGAGGTCGGATTTGGGACATTATCAAATGTAGTTTTTTTATAGTAATTCACTTGCTGAGTATCAAAAAACTAACTAGCTATATACAGCGTGTCTACTTAAGTTCGCACCATATGGGAAACTTTTTATTATTGATTTTACAAAAAAACTTATTTTTATAAAAAGTTTTGCATGGTCTAAAACCTGAAATTCAATTATTAGATATTAATTTTTGCAGTGTTATACGAGGTATGTCGAAAATGTGAATTTTGCTCAAGAGAAAAGTACCTTTATTTGTAACAATATCGATTTTTTTATACGAAAAGTTGTTTGGAATTAAAATTACTTACAAATATGCAAACTTGACTATTTACTAAAAAAAGTTCAGTTCTCACCAGGGGATTTTTTATTATTGATTTTAAGAGGAAAGTTATTCCTTATAAAAAGTACAGCATGGCCTTAAACCTAAAATTCAATTATCAGATATTAATTTTTTGCAGTGGTATACGAGGTATGTCAAAAAATATTAATATTGTTAAAAATGTCAATAATTAAGCTTTTATATTTGCAAGTTATTTTTTATTTTAAACATCTTTTTCTTATAAAAAATTCGATATTGTTAAAAATAAATGGTACTTTTCTCTTAAGCAAAACCACATTTTTTGATATACGTCATATACCACTGCAAAAAAATAATATCTAGTGATTGCGTTTTAGGTTTTAGGCCATGAAGAAATTTTCTTAAAGAATGACTTTTTCTTAAAATCAATAATAAAAACAAATTCCCAATGATTAGAACCGAAGTTCATTTTTTTAGTAAATAGAAAAAATTGCATATTTGTAAGTAATTTTTAATTCTAAATAACTTTTTCTTATAAAAAAATCGATATTGTTAAAAATGAAGGTACTTTCCCCTTGAGCAAAATTCCCATTTGTCAACATACCCCGTATACCACTACAAATAATTAATATCTAATGATTGCATTATGGGTTTTAGACCATGCAGAACTTTTTATAAAGAATAACTTTTTTCGTAAAATCAATAATAAAAAAGTTTCCCATATATTGCGAACTTAAGTAGACACGCTGTAGATAAACATTATCAAATCTACTTTTTTTTATTTAATAGAGAATTAATGCAAGTTGCCTTATTAGGCTCGGGTATTATTTATACCGGCCTTATTTAAATAATGCCTGTACCCAAAATTTAGAGTTAATGCAAATCATGTTGACAGTTCCATTAATCTAAAAAAGGAACAAATTTTAGTAGTTTTTTTATTGTTTCGTGTTGTAGTGTTTTGTTTTACACAATTACAAAAATACATTTAAAAAGAAAGGTTTTAGGTATTTTTAGTTTTAAAATATTCTGGATTTTGTGGTCGACTGCCGTTCGGATATACGAACAGTTCCTAAGTTCAAATAAGACCAAATTAAGGCACGACCTAAAACCGACATAAATAAAGCCAGGCACAATCCTTATCAAGGGAGTCCCTTATCCCATCATGCATCTGCACAAGCTCAGATGTCAAAATAAGATCGGAATTATTAGTGTCTGGCCTTATTTTACTGTGCAATATTTCTCTAATATAGTAATTAGTTGCCGAGTATCAAAAAACTAAGTAGCTATAGATGTGTTATGTTTAGGGTTGCCATACATTCTTTAGCCACTATCGGGTCTTCATTATTTCTGTTATATGTAGGTTTACCGGAAATGGAGGGCACTATTTTAAACTTGATTTAAAAAAACTATTTAGAGAAATAAAATGTTAATATCATAAACATTATAGATAAAATATAATTTAACTAACAAGGTAGAAGAAAGGTGAAAAAGTAAAAAAAACATAGTTAATTTTATATAAATAAATTTTTGGCTAAACCTCGTAGATTCATGACACAATTTGATATCTGATAGTTGCATTTTAGGTTTTGGACCATGCAGACGTTTTTATAAAGAGTAACTTCTTTTTCGTAATATTTAGTAATTATATAAAAGTTTCCAATATGGCGCCAACTTACGTAAACACACTGTATTATGGTGATTCATTTCCGTAAAGCTTTGTTCTTCGGTGCTCAAGTATAATTTTTACATTTTACTACCAGTTGGACAGTTAAAGTGTCCAGTAAAAATATCTTTTTAATTTTAGGAGATATGTACCACGATAATGGGTGGTAAAAGGCGAATTTAGAAAAATACTCGTATGTAAAATATAAAACCATTAAATATTTTGTTGAGGTTTCTCTTAAACGTTTCAGTAAAGTAGGTATCCATATTCTTTTTTTTTTTTATTGTAGCTGCATTCCGTGACGGTCACGTGAAAAGTGGTACCTCTAACCGTATTATAATTGAGAAGCTCCAAATCAAAACTCAGTTTTTGATAAAACACAATTTTAAAAATTTTCTCTCTGTCAATTTTTACTTCACGTTTTAGTATTTATATTTAAAAAGTATTTTTAATTTAAATATATTATGTTATTAATATACAGGGTGTTTCCTAACTAAGGTACGAAACTTAAGGGAGTGATTTCTTATGTTTTTTTATGAAAAAAGCTCCCATATTTATTTTATTTTTGAGATAAGTACTGGGCGTTAAAAAAATGGTATTTTTAAAGATCTTAACTCATTATCACTACTGCTTATTTATTTTATGGCAAATAATTGTTTTATTTTTCCTTTTTTATCAGGTTGTCTATGGGTACTTTTTAGAAGAAATTAAAATGGCTTTCATATTTTTTTCTCGAAAACGAAGTTAGATATAAAGAAAATACAAGATACTTAAAAGTTGTACTGTTAATTGTTAATTGCTTTTTTTATCTTTGGACAATCCACGAAGGCTGAAAGCCTAAATACTAACGTACCGTGGGTGTCTTACACTTAACGGAAAAAAAATAAAACTTTATGGAAAGTTAGTGGCGCACTTTTTTCAAAATAATAATGGCTGTGGTGCCCATTGAGACGCTACTGGACCCAATATTCCTAATCTAGGTAGAGCTTTTACAAGCGCCGTATTACATGAAATAAGTTCCCCAAAATGTATCTATCCAAAACTTTTTTTTATAAACTTTAACGTCCTGTATTTTAGAAATGGAGCAAGTTCGGACATATGTTTATTGAAACTTTTTTCATAAAAAGACATAGGAAATTATCCCTTTAAGTTTTATACCGTAGTTAGGAAACACCCTATATAAATTAAACATATTTCAATTAAAAAGCTTTTTAAAATTTATAAATTAAAAACGCGCAGTCAAATTTGTGAGGTGTTCTAAAAATTGTGATTTATCAATTGATTTAAAGCTCATTAATTATAATTATTTAATTAAAATGTTGGGAAGTTAAAAAATCAATGTTATTTTAAATCTGGTTATAAATTAAATATTGTTGATGTTTAATTGCGTAGTTTATATCGTTACTGCTTAAATACCTAACTTGGCCACATGATCGCCAACAGCACAGCTTGAAATAAGATTAACAAATAAAATACCATATAAAACAACATAATTATCTAGTAAAAATAATAATTTTTAAAACTGGATATTAATATAAAAGAATATCTGACGCCAAGATAGTTATTTTCCCACATTAAATTTTATTGATGCTGGTCTTTTATATTACTAAATTAATATCCAGTTAATATTTTAATGAATTCTTACTTATACATGGGTATCTCTAATCTTTGACAAGAATCTTTTATTCTTTGGGATTTATATATATGTCAAGAACTTGGAGCAAGGAAAAATCATAATTTATGATCTACCATACCTGTATAACGAGCCTTTCAATCGATACGTATTGCGGACTAATGATATCTAATTGCTCTTTTTAGTATTTGTTTATGATAAAAGCATGTGAAACAAATTACTGATTACATATATTTATTTGAAAAAAAGTACATCAAGCATTAATTTATTACTTGTTTAGCATTTTAGACTACTTGTAATTGGTCATATCAACTTAATGTTCCAACCATATGGTATTCGTTAATATACAGTTGTTGTGGAAAAATTAAAAACATTTTTTTACTGCTAGCCTGAGTAATTGCTATTATTTATTCCGTTTTCCTAACGAGAATTTATATTTATCACCCTTGGTAAATAATTATAATAAAATAACACCTATGTGGCATTTTCTTAAAGCTCTTTTAAATATCTATTTATTGGTAATGTAATATACAGGGTGTTTTATTTAAAAAATGCCAGTGTACTATAAAATTTCTGAGGATGGCAATATTTCCGAAACCATGAAAAATTGGATATATCACATGTGGACAAAGGATTTTAAGAAATCTTTTTAATGGTGATAAAATATACAGGGTGTTCCATTTAAAAAAGGGTATTTTGCTGTATAACTCAAAAACCCCATTTGTCAATTGTTTTTTCTAATCTTTAGTCTTAAGGAGACTACAAAATGCTACTAGTTTGCTAATTGAAACTATTTCGTATTTCAATTAATAACGAAGTTACCAATAACGGACACTTAATTTGGATGACCCTGTATAATATACTATTAATTAGTACTCCGCACCCACTTATTATCCATGCTTGTAGTATAATATAAAGAAGCAATGAAATAAAACAATGCAATAATACATTCTCGTATCCGTTTAACGCAACACTAATAACTAAGCCAATGGAAAATTCTAACAGTGCTAAATTTCTTTTCTTTGTATATTTGACATAATTGTGTAATAATTTAAGGCACGTACTGACAAAAGAAAATTAAGAAAAGATAATTTAAAACATTGTATTATTTATTTAGCTTTTAGCTTTCTAAGCTAACAATGTGGAAAGTGGTTTGCAAAGCTTTAAGAGCAAAGACAACAAAGTAATTAAAATGTTTATTTTAAGGATCGGCTAATTAGGAGATATTATGCTTGCTGAATGTTTTTAGGAATTAAGATGTTAAAAACTTATTTATATTACCAGCTGCCTGACATTAAAAATTGCGGTATTCTTTTAAATGTTTTTATGGTTAATAATGAAATGTATATTTTATAACCTCTTGAGATAAAATAATTATAGCCTTACAAAAATATCATCTGTTTAAGTATATTGCAATATTAAGGGGCTTCAGCTTTATTTTTAAATTCATTTAGGACGAGTTTGTAAATCAGAATTTAATTTTAGTATTTGTCATTAGCTACATTTAACAAAAAATAAGTAACGAAACTTGAATAAAAGAAGTTACCGGTGTTAACCGGTTTATGGCACAAGAGCAATTGATATTTTTTCCTATAGTCATAAGTTTTGGATTTTAGAGAATTTTAAGGTCGTTTCTTAAGACCAGAAAATTAAATTTGATTTATAAACACTTCAATTTAAATGTACAGTGGCTTCCAAAAATATTAAATGTTATTAAAAAACACAGAAACTTTTATTTAAAAATTAATAATTTCTTTATAAAATAATTATATTTCTTTAGTAAGTTAACAACTGAGCATTTGAATAATTAATAAAAATCACATGGTCAATATAAAATAGTAAATGACAAAACAGAAATTTTTTTGTCACAAAAATATTCGGACGTAGAAATAAAAATACAATTAAATATATCGTTTTACAATAACAATTATTTAGTATGACCCCCTCCTTTCTAAATCACTTCTTGTAAACGTCTACTCATAGATGAAACTACCTGAACATTTTTTTTTATAATTAGGGTTAATTGTATTACATTTTCTTTGCAACTTTTTTTAAATATATCTGTATTAAATATTTTATGTTAGGTTATGGTCTGGGGACTAGGGAGGGATTTTAATCACTTTTGGGCAATTATAAAATGACCATTCGCGACCAATACCTGTACTATGCTGGGGTCATTGTATTTATAGAATTTACATAAAGCCAAAATGTCCTTATTCTCCACACTTTTTTTTTGTTGATTTTGTCATAAGATGTAAAATAAGTAAAAACGTAAGATGTATAAATAAATATGTTTTTATATTATTCCGTCAATAAACCCACATGACAGGGCCACCACATTGTGTCTTTTCACCTTTTCGTTTGCTCTTCTCCACGCCAATTGACGTCTATTTGGATAAAAACGGTTAAGGTTTAGCTTGTCTTAAAAAATAAGGTCATTTTAATAATTTTTGAATATACACGTTCGGCGGTTGAAAAGTTTCGAATATGATTTTTGGGTAATGTGTAAGAAAAAGACGTAGTAGAGCGACAACAAACTTGGCTCCACCTACTTTGGGCGGCTATCGCGTCGTCGTTGCGCTTATCAGTCCGGTCAAAGTTCGGTTGCAATTCTTCGCATACAGTAATAAAGTAAAAATGGTCTTCACTGTTGAACAAACTAAAGTGCACTGCGAGGCAGCCGAAATTTACATTCACATCGAGCGGACCCGAGCAGTAGGTACGGGGAATCGGCGTCGCTATCGGTGGGCGGTTACCTATGCAGTCGTTCTCTGTCTACTCTCTATCTATTAGTGTCTAATACATTAAAACGCAATCCGTTAGATTCAACTCGCCAAACCTGTATAAAGATTTTACTTAGCAAAATAAAATCAATATTTTTGCTGCTAATTTCGAGCTTCTTTCTAACTACTTAGCCATTATATCTATTCTTCCTGATGTAGCGACAAATAGTTTCGTTACTCACTACTTTGTACCAATGGGTTTCTAAAAAGTTTTGTTATTTAAGCCACTAATTTTAAGGTTTGGATAAGCTTCTTTTATAATTAATTGACTAGATCTATTTCATTTAACAATTTTGGACAGCCGGTTTGGTTTTTTGGGGGATCATTTCTTTATTTTTAAAACGCTACTTTATTTCATTAAAGGTACTCTTACTTAAGCAAAGAATTATCCACTTTTTCCAAAGGATATTACAAACTGTCTGTTTTTAAAAGTTTTTTTTAGGAAGAAACGCCAATTTTATACTTGCCTTTTAATAAACTTTAACAGGATACTGCTAATTTAATAAAAAACTACAAAAATACTTCTCACATAAAAAATATCAGTATTATTTATCCATTTTTTTATCAACTTTCATTAAACCGTCCGAATATTTTTGTGTCGCAAAACATGTGTCCGAAGCTTTTAATTAACTGAGAATTGGACTTAATTATTATAAATAAGAAATAAGAATTAAATTCCTAGTTATGTGTATATGTATGTTCTATATAAAAGGAAGTGTCGGTCCTGTCCGAAAATTTTTGGGAGCCACTGTATGTTCTTGAATCTTGTGAATACCGCTATTACTAATACTAAAATTAAATTCTGATTTATAAACTCGGCCTTAGAATTGGCAAATTTTTATCTTTAAGAACCAAGTTAAAACAAAAAATGTTGCTCATTCCCGTCAACAGCACTAAACGTACCGTGGGTGGCAGCAGTCCTTAATGGATACGCACTTTAATATGTCACCTATACTAATCCAGTAAAACAATAAGCGCAAAACTTAAAAAAAAATATTAATCATGCGTAAATAATGGCCGATACAACAGTTTGTTAAGCCAACAATTCGGTGAAAAATAGTGCCGTAATTGAATTGTTTCAAACTTGTTTCAATGATAACTTGCAGTAGTAGTGTTAATTCAGCTATATATTTATTAATTAATCTACCTCTGGTTGTACAGTTTAAACATAATTAAAATTTGATTTTAAAAAAATAAATTTGAATATATTATGTAAGTAACTTAAGTATCTGAAGTTATCTTTATGCAGTACTATATTTTTTTTTGTTAATTTAAAGATCAATTTGTATCTATTGTTCTCTGGCAATTATCGGAATTCGCAGAGTGGCAAAAAAATCATATAATCAAAATTTTTCTAAAACATTTTTTTTAAAGATAGATATAATCCTGAAAAGCAAGTTGTTAATTTTATAAATACGTTAATTAAATTTTCCAATTTTCAAATTCAAAAGGGAAACTTAAGATATCAAAATAGCAAAAAATCAGTAAATATCGTTATCGCAGAGAAAAGTTAAAAAAAGTTTTTTTTTCGTAAAATAATTTATTTAATAAAAGTTTTTCATGTAGTGCTAGCTTGAGTTGACACTGTATATACAGGGTAGGCCAAATTAAACTTGCACACTTTTTAACCAATAATAACTTTTTATTTGTTGCTTCTATCTTTTTATTTTTAAAGGGTTAATGGGTACTTATATGTGTTCTCTTTAAAATTGACAATTTGGGTCAAACAGATTTTGACATAACTGGACTTACAGGAGTTTTTCCAAAATACTGTATTTAACCTTGTTGCAAAAGAAATCTGATTTAGCTCAATTGAGCTAATACGATTTTCTTGTAGACAAACTATGGGAAATAATTGATTAAAAGCGACTCTGTCAACAATTGGAGGATTTAGAAATTATAATTATTCTTTATAAATGGTGCGTCCCATAAAGCATGCATTTTTCTCAGTTTAATAGGAAACTTTTTTTTAGTGTCCTTTGAAAATCAAAAATGTGAGGTTACCATGGTTACTGAGTTGGATGCTCCAACCAAAGTTAACAGTTAATTAATTAAAAATAAACGTATTAGCCTAATTGTAGATTAATTTAATTTCTTTTGTAATTAAGTTAAATCCATCATTTTAAAAAAGTCCCGTCCAGGCCTGTCTAAACCTATTTGACGACAATTGGCAAACCTATAGAAAACAAAAGATCTACCTATTAGCCCTTCAAAAATGGAAAGATTAGTTAAAAAGTGTGCAAGTTTAATTTGGCCCACACTGTAGATTGTAGATATATAAAAATGTTCTTTTTAGAATTAATCCAACAAACCGAATTTTTGATGTATTTTCTACAATAGGGAATAAATAAAAAGTAGAAGAGGTTAAACAATGAATGCCTGCTTGTAAACATTTCGGATAGAATGACGCATCGGGCTAGCATCATTGTTGCTTTACCACCTACTTTCCACGCATTGGCAAAAATTAAGCATTAAACGTTTTGAAGTGGCACGACGTGTTAATCTACAAGTCTTGTCTCTTTCAATATTAAATATTTCTATACGAAAATATTTGTATTATCTAATCAACTAAAGAATCTAAACTAAACAGATTATGAGACATAATACAAATAAAACGTGTAAGCGTGTTTCACAAAGGAAATGATTTAATGAATTTAAATGAATTTAAAAGAGCCAATTTATAAACGCAAGTTAAACTAACTATAATATGTGTAATTTAAATCGACAATGTAACACAAATTGACTTTCAGAGACCATTTAGCAAGTTGGAAATCAGCCAATCAACCGTTACATTATTGGGTGTACGGAATTAGCCGTGGGCGGTTTATTACCGCTCTGATTTATGTTGTTTGAAAACGATAACGATTTTTTTATTGTTGTAATGACTGCGACCTATCCCGCGTGTTATTGCTTTAAAATGCGAGCTTGAATTAAAATTTTATGGTGTGTGGCGCAGACATTGTTGCGTGGGTGTGTCATGACTGTCAGGTGTATTATTATTTTAAACTAATTACCCGCGCTTTATCTTTTTCTTTATCTTAACTAGAGTTGGTTAAAGACTCACATTAATGTTTAATCCAATTACAACATTTACTTTTGCTAATATCTTTTACGTATCGTGACGATAAGATATTAAAATTAGTTGTTGAACTCCTTTCACTGTAAATATTTATTTATTTTAATGTCCCCAGTTTTTGATAACTGACAATTATTATAAAATGTGCTAATTTTTACACAAAGATATTGAGTACATTTGCTATATATTTGGAAAAAAATCATAGACACAAAACTTTTTCAGGATTATTATAATAATAATAATAATATCCTTTATTTCCACAAATCATCGTTACAACGACAAAGAAACGTCACTACAGAATAAATAAAAAATAGTTTAAATTTACATTCATTTAAAATCATTTCATTTGTTAAAAACAATTAATAAAACAAAAATACAGGTGGTGATAAAATCATTAACAGACATCACAATTAAAATATCTAGTAATAGTTGAACAGATTATGATCAATAATTAAGAAATTTAGTTAAATAGTTAAAAACAGTTAAAATGATACAAAAATACAGGTGGTAATAAAATCATTAACAGACATCACAATTAAAATATGTAGTAACAGTTTAACAGTCTATGATCAATAATCAATAATATATAAAATTATTTTTTAATCCTATTATTAACTAGCTGTTGTACGCGCCTTCGCACGCGTTCAATTCGTAGTAAAACAATTCCCCTTCCCGCAAAAAATGTGTTTATTTACGACTTTACATTGGAAATCTTGAAATTATCAGTGGTTCTCTAATATATTAGGCATGTTATTATATATATTAACCTTCCTCTTGAATCACTCTATCTATTAAAAAAACTGCATCAAAATTCGTTGAGTAGTTTTAAAGATCTAAGCATACATACATACAGACAGACGCGGGAAGCGACTTTGCTGTATACTATGTAGTGAAGTTAGTTAAAGAGTGAAATTCATATTTAATTTAATAACATCTTTTACTTTTGTTAAATATTTTGTATTTACTTCTCATATGATGATATTCACTTCCCACAAAAATGCTTCAATTTAAATGGTCATATCTCCTTTAGGTATTAAGTTATCAAACAATAAAAAAAAGGAAACGTTAAGAAGAGGTCAAGCTATACCTTAGGCGTAACCTTTATTATTTGCTGTTAACCATACATCTTACAGGGTGATTAAAATAAAAAAAAGGAGAATAATTTTTTATCGCCTCGTATGATACTGTTGAAAGGAGGAAATCACATTTGTGAATAAATTATACCCTTATTTAGACACTTGCCAACAAAGGATTCGCTCTTTGATACCAATATTACTATAGCAAGAAAGAGTGTCGTATCAACAAAGTCTCAGAAAAACTCCGTTAAAGGAAACGATTTAAATAGTATCTTTTTATTATGTTTTTTTAAATTAAAATATGAAATATATTTTGCTTTTATAGATGTACGATTTTGATATATTTTCGTAATGACTGCTTTAAAACGCAAGCGTGAATTAAAACTTTATGGTGTGCGGCACAAACATTTTTGCGTGGGTGTGTCATGGCTTTCAGGTGTATTATTATTTAAAACTAATTACCCGCGTTTGATCTGTTTCTTTATCGTATTATTAAAGTTAGTTAAAGACTGGCATTAATGTTTAATCCACTTATAGCGTAATAATTTTAAAATGTACTTATTTTAACACAACGGAAATAAAAGCCACTGCCTTTTTAGAAACAAAACTTTTTCAGCACTTATTCGGCCTGTCCGTTTTGTTTCAAGTATTTTTTAAATGTGGATAATAAAGATTCTGGCCAACAAGGGACTAGCTTTTGGATCCAAATACTGCCATCGTGTTGTACCAAAAAGTGTGTCTACAAAGTCTTTGTTTTAAAAAATTAAATTTGTTATTGTTTCCTTTTAAAATACAAAATATATAGCAATTAAAGAGCAGACTTTCTGCGTTTTGTCAATTTTTCTAAATTTTTAACTAAAGATGGCATTACAAACTAGATATATACCTCTACAATATTATGCCACAAAAAACATTCTAAATACATTCTGTCCTCTGTCAATTAAATGACAAACATTTCTTGGACTTTCTATATGCCGTATGTCCATTAGTGGTAGACAAAATAACAGAAGTTTGTCCTTGCGGCGTGGACTTATTGTTCTTTGTTTTTCGTAAAACATGTTGCCAATTCTCTCTAATGCGGTGAGTGAAATAAAAATCAAGTTAACCAAGATAAAACTAACGACAGCATAGAAGCTGACATGTTACGCTACAACGATGACGACTGTGACATTTTGACATAAATAATTAATTATTATTCTTTATTTTTACAACAAATTTCAATTCCTTTATAGCTACTTAAGTATTTTTACAGCCTTACTACAAAGTCAGTCATGCCGCTTTGTCAAACAATCTAATTGCAATTTGTACAGTTTTTTTTTATTTTAGGATAAAATCAATTCTAGATTTTTGCGTAGAGGTATTCTATGTGCATGATTTTTCATCTATTTTTTGAGTTTATTAATTTTTCGGGTAATTTCTTGGCAAACAAGTAGCAGTTTTTCTTTATTTACCAAAATTACAAAAATACACAAAATGCATATAGAAAGTCTGCTTCTCAATTGCCTTATAATTACCCAGTTGTGATTGGGGCCCATTTATTCCACCTACATTAAAGAAATTTGGCCACTTTTTACAAATTTACGATTTTTTCATTCATTTTTGTTTTTTAATGAAAGCTTTTGATCCAAGCTTTTATGGTATGTGACATAGACAGTGTGGCGTGATCGTGCTGTGGCTGTCAGATGTATTATTTAAAACCAATTACCCGCGTCTTATCTGTTTTTTTAAATCTATTTATTAAGTTGGTTAAAGACTGACATTAATATTTAATTCAATTATTACACTTTTACTTTATTTAAATATTTTCCATTTACATATCTTACGTATATCACCGGTTTATAGGTAAAACTCACTAAGTGACATTTTTATGGTTCAGGGAATAACAAAATTTGTGATAAAAATTAAAAGATTAACCATCTTTTTATTTATAATTTATCAGTGAAGGCATATGGATGTCATAAATGTGACCAATAAATTATTTATACGAAATGTTCTTGGTGACTTTTACCTTTAAAACGACGATATATTAACAAAAGTTGTTGAGCTTTATCAGCGTTAATATTTGATATTGTCCTTACTCCTAGAAAATAAATAAAAAAAATACCCAAAGGGAGGGTGTACGTTTATACGTAAAAATAAAATCCAATGACACTTTTAGAAACCAAACTTTAGCAGCACTCAATCTGCCTCAAGGTAGGAAACAAAACTTAAATTGAATTTCGTTTAAGTCAAAGGTCCCGAATATAATAAATAAAAGTAATATAACCAATAAAGGTTCTTTTTAACAAGGAACAGGCTGTTTGATTCAAATATTGCCGTCGCAAAAACAAAAGGCGTATCAACAGTATTTTTAGGAAACTGATTTAAATGAGATTTTTTATCATGATTTTAATTATTAAAAATTTGAAATATATTGTTTTTACATTCTCCCAATTGTGTTTTGGGGCACAAATGATCACCAAAAAAAAATCTGTGTGCTTTTAGAGATTCACGATTTTACATTCTTCCGATTGGGTTTAGGGGCACACATTAAGGCTTAAAATAGACGTAACGGTTTTTATCGTCTCGGCAGCCGAGTCGGCGACGAAGCGGTGTAAAACACACGACTCGACGAGCCGCGACTGCTGGCTGCAGAAAAATCAAGCGTTTCATTGTTGTCAAGTTTGGTTGGGTGTTGGAGTAAGATAAGCTCGTCTGATGAAAGTGATAACAATATCTTTTTTATTGGTAATTGCGGGTTCACTATATTGTAAAGCCAAGAAAAAAAGAAACGTAAATATTTGATTTAACCGATGATCAATAAAAGAAAAAATAAAGGATTTTTCTTTACTTTATATATTAAAAAAGAAGACCGAATTTAATTTTTCCCGGATATCTAAAGCAACTTTTCAAGAATTGTTCTTAATTATTAGAGAACCATGTTGAAAAAGTAACTCCATTGTGAGAAAAAGCATAGGAGCAAGAGAAAAGTTTATTATAACATTAAGGTAAGCTCTACAAGTTGTTTTATTTTTATTTTAAAGGTCCGCTGCAGCTGCAAAAAAAATTAAAGTTTTTGGAACTGCCGCCGAATAACTTTTAAAGGAGTTAATTTATTAAAAAATGTTAAAAAACTTTTTTGTAGCGCATTAAATTTCTTTTAAAAATATGTATTGCAATTATCTAAACATTAATATTTGTAGTAGTAACAACAATCCAAACTCAAGACACCCACGGTACGTTAGTATTTAGGCTTTCAGCCTTCGTGGATTGTCCAAAGATAAAAAAATAACAAAATTGAAAAATTGTTTAATGTCCAATGCCCGATTACACGGAAACGACTTATTTGACTACAATTTACGAAGAGAGCTTTTTGTAGGAAATTTAATTTTTATTACGAATGAGTGTTGGCAAAATTTTTCAGATAAACAATTTGCGAGTTTAGCATAAAAAATATTGTTTTTAAAAAATTGTTAGTTAGGGCTCTTGACTTTCACAATATTATTTTTTATCATCATAAATGATATTGTCCGAAATCATCAACTTTGGATTAAGGTAAGTTGGGTTAGATTGTTATATTTTAGCCTCAGGAATTTTTTTACGCAACTTCGTATAATTTTATTTAATTGCAGAAACAAGTTAGGTGCAAAAAATATTTATATAAAAAAAGCATGAGTATTAAAGTGTTAATACAAATAGCACCTGTTTTCAGAAATTATTAAGTACTATTTTATTTTTTTAGGTCAAAATCTTTAATAATTTTAAATTAATTAAGATTAAAAGTTTTTTTGTAGTTTTTCAAAAATTCAATAAAGTGCACTCAGCACCTTTCTCAAACAAACCGATTCAATTGCTAGCGACGCCGACCGTTAAAAACATCATCCTCTGTTTTAAACTTAAACGTGGCAACAACGTAACACTTTTCTTCAGCCAAAGTCGCAGCTCGCCAAGTCGTGTGTTTTACACCGCTTCGTCGCCAACTCGGCTTCCGAATCGGCAAAAACCGCCTCGTCTGTTTTAAGCCTAACAATTAATCTTTAAAAAAATCCAACAGCTTTTTATAGATGTTCACTTTTTTTGTTGTAATGACTGCGACCTATCTCGCGTGTAATTGCTTTAAAATGCCAGCTTACATTGAAATTTTATGATGTGGGGCTCAAAAATTATTACTTAAAACTAATTACCCGCGCTTTATCTGTTTCTTTACTTTATTAATTGAGTTGGGTAAAGACTGACAACAGTGTTTAATCCAATTACAGCATTTACTTTTGGTAATTATATTTTTTAAATATCTTGAAGATAAGATATAAACAATGTTTGTTGAACTTTTATCACTGTTAATATTTATTTATTGTAATACGTCCCCAGTTTTTAATAAGTGTGATAATAGTTATAAAATGTATATCTATTTTCATATATCGGTTCAGGTTTATATCTCAAAATAAAATCCATTGACACTCTAGAAACCCAACTTTTTCAGCACTTAAGGTTAATTCTCACCATAGGTCCCGTTTTACCTTCCATACCGGTCATATTTACCTCGCCTTACCATGCGGTCCAGAAGTGTAGGTATCTACTCTTAGTTATTCTTTTGAAAAATCTTTGTTTTTTTAAATTCCGTTTCCTTTAATAAAATACAAGATATACCCAATTATGGTACAATTACAATACATTCTCCCAGTTGTGTTTGGGGACACAACTATTCCACCTAAATTTAAAAAAAAATAGTTAACTGGCTTTGTCATAAATGTTTGATGTTTTTATTGTTGTACTGACTGCGACTTATACTTTGTGTTATTGTTTTAAAATACAAGCTTGGATTTAAATTTTATGGAATTTAGCGTCACGACATTGTTTGCGTGGGCGTGTCATGGCTGTCAGGTGTATTATTTAAAACTAATTATACGCGGTTTATCTGTTCCTTTTGTTTCTCCATCTTATTAATAAAGTTAGTTAAAGACTAACATTAATGTTTGATTCAATTACAGCATTTACTTTTGTTAAATACATTCCATTAACATATCGTGAACATAATAATATATTACTAGTTTTGTTGAACTTTATGAGTGTTAATGTTTATTTATTGTAATCTGTACTTAGTTTTAAAAAGTCTTTATTTAACACAGTACGACATATTTACATTAACACAAGGGACAAGTTTATACATTGACACTTTGTATTCAGTATCGGTCGGCAACATCAAGACCGGCGTGTATCCACAGATTATCGTCCGGTCAGTACAAAGCGTAATTAATAAATACTAATTTATGTAACAAGTGCATAAAGTGATACTTTTTTACGAATGGGAAGTTTGACAGCACGAGCCGTTAGGCCAGTGCGGCAATCCCCTAAGTAAAAAAACACTTTATGCATGTGTTACATACTATATTTTTCCATGACCGTATAAAAATTTTGCTAAAATACGATTCCATATATGTTTTATTTATCTAAACTTATTAATTTTAATTTTGGTAGCACAGCCATTATATTGCAACAAAAAATTATAGCCTCCTTATTTTTAAGAGACATGTATTCTCTTCATAACCATGCATTTATAATTTAATTTTAGAAAATTGTACTTACTTTTGTAGAAGTAATACCAAAACAGTATAAATTCCTTTTCAATTTCTAAGTCATCCAAATTTATTATTACTATTAATTTTAAATAATTTCTATTAAATTTATTTGCAAACTGTCAAATTTTAGTGAGTGTGACACATGAACTAAAAGAAATAATGACGAAATCAAAGGTAACTCGACCGTTTGGTTTAGTTGATGTCGCTTTTACTATTAAATTGCATAAATTGAAGAAAGATATTTAAGTTCATTGTAGTAGGCAATAAAACAAAACACTAATTTAAAGTGTAAAAGAAGCTTCGAAATGTTAAAAAAGTTACTTTTTTTAAACTTTATGTAGTGTAAAGTATTTCATTTCTTAAACATTAATGTTTTTAAATATAATTAATATTTTAAATAAACTTACGGATTGTGGTTACTACTTTTTAAAGAGTTGTAAGGTAGGTAGTTACTAGAAACTTAATTAGCTTGTTTTTTAATTATTGCTTTTATATTGAACACTGTTCGAAAGATATATTATGTGTTTAGGTTTAAGAAAAAAGTAGGTCTCTGCTCAAGACGTAATACAACATTTTCATTACCATAACACCATTTTTTTTAGTAGCTAGAATTTTAAGGTAGGAAATATATTTGAGACAAGTTATTTATTGCTTTTACACCAATTAATTGTGTGGTTAGTTGGTTCCACCGAAGTTGGTTTCAGTGCAATAAGTATGTGTGCAATTAGTATTTAATTTATCCAATTTGAAACCGGATACATGGTTATAAAATTCTTAGATTAAATATATTTTATAGAATGAAAGTACCGTATACAAAAGTTTTTAATTTGGTAATACGCCTCATAAACCTATACAGGCTGTCTGCTAATTAATACTTAGTACACAGTAAACCACTGATTCCTTATGCCAAAATATAAATATTTAAGCAAATATGCCTACATTCAAAATTTGATAATAAGAAAGAAATAAAAAATGAAAATAAAATATATTGAAATAATTTTTAATAAGTTTATTAACGTTTTAAACAAGATATGTTTGATTAAATATTAGTATGTTGGCATATTAAATCTGTGATTTTTCTGTGTACCATTAATTTGTATAGCTATATGTCGCAGTAAAATGGTAATTTTAGAAAAATGGCTTCTCTCTAGGCAATGCTTTCTGCCTGGGCAAATAGTGTATTTTGATTTTCACATGCTAATTGCCCAGGCAAATACTTTTGACTAGTTAATTTACATTTGATTTTATTTGCTTAAGCAATTTTTAAACAAATGGAAATAGAATTATTTACATATTCAGACGGTCATGCAAAACTGTCACATTTGGGGAGGTCATGGTTAGTTCTGGTTAGCTAATTTTTTTCTTAATTACCTACTTAATATAGTGAATTAAAAAAAAATTAACTAACCATAACTTCCTCCCTCCCAATGTGACAATTGCATGATTTGCATGACCTACAGCGCTTAGAATCAATCAAATTAAACGTACTTCTGCCTTTTACGGTAGTCTGCAAAGCACACTACACCTAATATATTAACAAATATCATTTGCCTAACGACTACCACAGCAATGTCATTTTCCTAGGTAATGGCTTTTAAATATAAATTATTTTCATAAAGTTTTTGCCCAGGCAGAAAGCGTTTGCCTAGACAGAAGTCATTTTCCTAAAATTACCATTTGACTGCGACATATTATGTATAGATGAAGAAAATATGCGCGTGCAAAATTTGTTTTCAAGCAGGATGGGGTTTGATGTGAGGTATCTAAAAGTTTTTAGTTTGGATATGGAAAAATGCCTTTTGTCTGTTATGGCATTTCTGGTCATTAACAAAAGTAACGGCTACAAACGGATAGTCTCTAATCATCAAAAGTTTCAGTACCAAACATCGTTGTGTCTTTTATTTATGAAATTTTTCATAATCTTGGGTACCACAAAACTATATTATTTTTAAGTCATGTAAATAGGCTTGATCAATGTATAAAGTTCAACAAATTATCCCTTTATAATACATTTTTGGATTAAATTCGAAACCAGTAAATTAGCAAAATGAATTAAACCTTGCAAATTAACAAAAATAAAACCTAATCACAATATAAGGTTGTCGACAAGATGACGAAACTATAAAATATTTTTTATCGCCGACCTTAATATTTTGACATCAGACCATCAACAAGTTTACATCAAAAACCCATTAGACATAATTTCAAACGCTGTCGCACGCTGAATAAAAAGCAGATGTGGTTTTCCCGATGACATTCTATTTTGACAAAAAACAATATTATTTTAAATTCCTAAGCATTTGTCTTGGTAAGTGGTTTCTTTATTGCTTCAGTATTTATTACTAAAAATTCTAAGACATTAAAATAAATTAAAATTTTATTCTTGAATTTTATAAAATTTAGAATATTTGTATTGTATTTATGTACTTTTTAAGAATAATGAAAAACATAATTTTTAGTGATATGGGGACATTCGTTAATAACGTTTTTTTACCAAATTTTTAACCCCCTCTCCTCCCTAGTAATACTTGGTAAGGTTTTAAACTCTCCTCCCCCTCCAGCACCTATTACGTTTTTGGTAGAAAGTTTATGATTATTATTTTTTTACAATATCTATTATCTTTTAATAAAAGTTTTCAGGTATATTCTAATTTTATTTTAGGAAATAAAGAACCGTAATAAAAATATTAAGATAGACATTAGATTTGCAAGATTTTCGGTATTTGGTTGAAACCGCACATTTAATTAAAAAAAAAAAAAACTAAACTTGATATTTTCACTATACCCTAACATGACAATTTTGTACCAGTGTATTGGCTTTTAAAGACTTTTTTTAACATTTCTTTTTTATTTATAACTGATATAAATCTCTTTTTAAAAGGAAATACAAAGTTTTATAGAAAAGAGTGCAATTTAATTATTATGTTCGTAATATACGCTATATTGCGAACATATTGGAAAAACTTAAGATTTGGATGGTGTTTGTTTTTTCAGTTTACAATATATTTTTCACAGTAATTGAAGGGGGAATATAGGAAATATTTATTTGGACATGTTTTATTACTTTTGTATGCTGTTTAATAAGGTAGTTTTAAAAATATTTGTTTTTCTTATTTATCAAGTAATATTTTTTCGATTTTGACTCAACTTGTATAATATTTAGCAATTTTTATTATAGCTTTTAGCATTTCAAATAATGCAAACAATCTTATAAATGATAACTTTCTTCTTAACATATTAAAAATTGAAAATTTTACAGTTATAGTTAGCATCTTTGTGGTAAACATATTGAATATAATAGTATCTTAGAGATTTGTAGCTCAGTACTTTTACCTAAGACCTACTAGGACATGTACGAACGTATGAATTTTTCCCTAAACATTTTTGAACTGATTTGGTTGAATACTAAAATTCTTTTGGCATAATTGCTTTTCGTATTTTTATTCAAATATTTAATCTAGATCCACAACTTAACTTTAATTGTTTGCTTTAATTACACCTTACCACATAATAAATGCTTTCATTATAGCTGCTTGTATATGCCCTAAAAATATTTTAACATGTTTGAAACAAAAACAATCATGTGTATTTGTCGAGCTGCCAGTTCGTGTGTCCATAATAGCGTAACAATAATTGGATTCACGGATGTGTAACTAATTCCCTGCTTTTAGAAATAATTGTTCGGATTGTTGGGTATTTATTCAATATTTACGCAAATATTTTTTAGTTGACGTTTATAATTTCGTTATTTGGATTAAATTAATTTATTTAGAACGAATTAACATTCTGGCTGACATTTGCAGGAACGAATAATTTTATTTTTATCGAGTTATCATCTTTCTTAGGCTGTGTTTATGTTGGAGCGGTTTTTGGCAAGTATAGCAGCGCGGCTTGAAAAATCAGCTTTATGTTAACCGGAGTACAGACAGTCA